>SJYA01013239.1:0-11174 GCA_006410615.1 Neotragus moschatus
GGGATTGGGGGCAGGAGGAGAAGGGGACGACAGAGGATGAGATGGCTGGATGGCATCACCGACTCAATTCACATGAGTTTGAGTGAACTCCGGAAGTTGGTGATGGACAGGGAGGCCTGGTGTGCTGCGGTTCATGGGGTCACAAAGAATTGGACACGACTGAGCGACTGAACTGAATTGAACTGATGGTATAATCATAAGATTTTAATTTAGGTCAAATCTGAATGTTTTTTCCTATTTTCTTCACTTCAAGCCTGAATTTTGCAATAAGGGACTGATGATCTGAGCTGCAGTGAGCTCCAGGTCTTCTGTTTGAGGACTGTATAGAGCTTTTCTGTCTTTGTCTGTAAAGAATATAATCCGTCTGATTTTGGTAATGACTATCTGGTGATGTCCATGTGTAGAGCCTAAGAGTGTTCAGACTGCCTTACAGTTGTGCTCATTTCACATGCTAGAAAGGTCATGTTCAAAATTCTTCAAGCTAGGCTTCAGCAGTACATGAACCGAGAACTTCCAGATGTATAAGCTGGATTTAGGAAAGGCAAAGGAACCAGAGATTAAATTGCCAATATTTCTTGGATCATAGAGAAAGCAAGGGAATTTCAGAAAAGCATCTACTTATGCTTTATTGAGTACACTAAAGTCTTTGATTGTGTGGCTCACAATAAACTGTGGAAAATTCTTAAAGAGATGGGAATACCAGACCACCTTAGCTATCTCCTAAAAAACCTGTATGCAGGTCAAGAAGCAACAGGTAGAAGCAGACATAGAACAACAGACTGATTCAAAATGGTAAAGGAGTACATCAAGGCTGTATATTGTCATCCTGCTTATTCAATGTATATGTAGGGTACATCATGGGAAATGCCAGCCTGGATAACTCAAGCTGGAAGCAATATTGCCAGGAGAAATATCAGCAACCTCAGATATGCAGATAATACCACTGTAATGGCAGAAAGTGAAGAGGAACTAAAGAGCATTTGATGAAGGTGAAATAGGAGAGTGAAAAGGCCAGATTAAAATTCAATATTCAAAAAACTAAGATCATGGCATCCGGTCCCACCACTTCATGGCATATAGAAGAGGAAAAAGTGGAAGCAGTGACATATTATATTTTATTGGGCTTCAAAATCACTGTGGGTGGTGACTGTAGCTGTGATAATAAAAGGCGCTTGCTCCTGGGAGGGAAAGCTGTGACAAACCTAGACAGAGTATTGAAAAGCAGAGACATCATTTTGCCAACAAAAAGCAAAAGCATAGTAAAAGCTATGGTTTTTCCAGTAGTCATGTATGGATGTGAGAGTTGGACCATGTTGTTGTTGTCTAGTTGCTGAGTCATGGTTGCTGACTCTTTGCAACCCCATAGTCTGTAGCCAACCAGGCTCTTCTTTTCGTGGGATTCTCTAGATAACACTGGAGTGGGTTGCCATTTCTTTCTCCAAAAAGAAGGCTGAGCACTGAAGAATTGATGGTTTCGAATTTTGGTGCTGGAGAAGACTCTTGAGAGTCCCTTAGACTGCAAGGAGATCAAACCAGTCCATTCCAAAAGAAATCAACTCTGAATAGTCATTGGAAGGACTGATGCTGAAGCTGAAGTTCCAATACTTAGGCCACCTGATGTGAAGTACTGTCCTATTGGAAAAGACTCTGATCCTGGGAAAGATTGTAGGCAAAAGGAGAAGAGGGTGACAGAGGACGAAATGCTTACATAGCATCACTGATTCAATGGACATGAATCTGAGTAAACTCCAGGAGATAGTGAAGGACAAGGAATACTGGCTGCCGCAGTCCATGTGGTCACAGAGTTGGACATGACTTAGCAAGTGAACACACACACTTATCTAGCTGCTGCTGCTGCTGCTAAGTCGCTTTAGTTGTGTCTGACTGTGAGACCCCATAGACGGCAGCCCACCAGGCTCTGCCATCCCTGGGATTCTCCAGGCAAGAACACTGGAATGTGTTGCCATTTCCTTTTCTACTTATCTAGCTACTATGTCTTTTATAAGTTATTAATGCCTTAGCAACTGTATTGACTGTACTACTGTTAATGGTTTTATTTATTTCCTTTTTCTGTTTGTATAAATAAATTGATTTAAAATCATTGGGAAATGCTTAAAAACAATACTAGCCAACAGCATCCAATAATACATTAAAAGGATTATACACCATGATCAAGTGAGATTTATCCCAGAAATATACACAAATCTTTCAATGTACACAAGTCAATCAGTGTGATAGTCTATGCAGTGATAGACCATATCAACAAATTAAAGAATAAAAGCCATACGATCATCTCAACAGACGCAGAGAAAGCTTTTGACAAAATTCAACAGCCATCTATGATACTCTCCAGAAACTGAGCATAGAGGGAACCTCAACATATTAAAGGCAATAAATAACAAACATCATTTTCAATGGTGAAAAACTGAAAGTGTTTCCCCTAATATCAGGAACAAGACAAGGATGTCCATTCTCATCAACATTGTTTTGGAAGTCCTTGCCATGGATATTAGAGATGAAAAAGAAATAAAAGGAATCCAAGTTGGAAATGAAGAAGTAAAACTGTCATTGTTTGCAGATGAGATGATACTATATATGCAGAAAATCCTAAGATGCCACCAGAAACTACTGGACATAGTGAATTTGGCAAAGTTGTAGGATACAAAATTAATGCATAGAAAGCTCCTGCATTCCTACACACTAATAACAAAAGAGAGCATAAAAGGAAATTAAGGAAACAATCACTTACCATCACAACAAAAACAATAAAATACCTAGGAATAAACCAACCTAATAAGGCAAAAGATCTGCATTCAGAAAACTATAAAACACTGATGAAAATCAAGGAGGACACAAACAGATGAAGAGAAATATGGTGTTCTTGGATTGAAAGAATCAATATAATGAAAATAAGTATATTGCCTAAAGCAAACTACAGATTCCGTGGAATTCCTATCCAATTACCAATGGCATTCTTCATAGAATTAGAACAAAAATTTTTACAATCTGTATGAAAACACCCCAAAGAGCCAAAGTAATCTTGAGAAAGAAAAATGGAGCTAGAAGATTCAGGCTTCCCAACTTCAAGCTATACTGCAAAGCTATAATAATCAAGACAGTATGGTACTGGTAAAAAAAAAAAAAAAAATGGAGAAATAGATCCATGGTACAGGATAGAAAGCCCGTAAGTTAACCCACGCACCTATGATCACCAAATCTATGACAAAGGAGGCAAAAATATACAATGGAGAAAAGATAGCCTCTTCAATAAGTGGTGCTGGGAAATCTAGACAGCCACATACAAAATAATGAAATTAGAATACTCCCCAACATCATACACAAAAGTAAACTTAAGATGGATTAAACACCTAAATGTAAGTCCAGACACTATAAAACTCTTAGAGGAAAACATAAAAAAAACACTCTTTGACATAAATCACAGCAAGATCTTTTTTTGCAGAGAAGTTCCTGCACCTTTTAGAATAATGAAAATGTAAAAAGAAAAATAAACAAATGGGACCTAATTAAACTTAAAAGTTTTTGCACAGGAAAGGAAACCATGGACAAAATGAAAAGACAACCCTCAGAATGGGTAAAGGAAAAAAAGTGTTAGTTGCTCAGTCGTGTTCAACTCTTTGTGACCCCATGGACTGCAGCCCACCAGGCTCCTCTATCCATGGGATTTTCCAGGCAAGAATACTGGAGTGGGTTGCCATTTTCTTCTACAGGGGATCTTCCAAACCCAGGGGTTGAACCTGACTCTCCTGCATTGCAGTCATGTCTGACTCTTTGCAACCCCATGGACTGACTATACAGTCCATGGGATTCTCTATGCCAGAATACTGGAGTGGGTAGCCTTTCCCTTCTCCAGGGGATCTTCCCAACCCACCAATTGAACCCAGGTCTCCTGCATTGCAGGTGGATTCTTTACCAGCTGAGCCACAAGGGAAGCCCAAGAATACTGGCATGCGTAGCCTATCCCTTCTCCAGTGGATCTTCCTGATCCAGGAATCAAACTGGGGTCTCCTGCATTGCAGGTGGATTCTTTACCAACTGAGCTATAATGGAAATCCTCCTGCATTGCAGGCAGATTCTTTATCATCTGAACCACCAGGGAAACTCCAGTAGAATGGGTAAAAATATTTGCAAATTAAGCACCAAAGGATTAATATATACAAATAGAGCCAAAAGGGAAATTAATATATACAAATAAATTAATAATACAATATTAGCTATATACATATAATTAATATATACAAATAATATCTCCAAAATATTCAAACAGCTCATGGAGCTCAACATCAAAAAACAAAAAAAATCCAATCAAAAAATGAGTGGAAAACCTAAATAGACATTTCTCCAAAGAAGACATATAGATGGCCAAAAGACACATGAAAAGATGCTGAATATCACTAATTATTTGAGAAATACTAAATCAAAACTACAAGGAGGTACCAACGCAAAACAGTCAGAATTGTCATCATCAAAAAGTCCTTAAGTAATAAATGCTGGAGAGAGTGTGGAGAAAAAAGAATTGGTATAGCCACTATGGAGAACAGTATAGAATTTCCTTAAAAAATTAAACATAGAACTACCATATGACCCAGCAATCCCACTACTGGTTATATACCCTGAGAAAACCATACCTGAAAAAGACACATGTACCTCAATGTTCCTTGTAGCACTATTTACAATAGCCAGGTCATGGAAGCAACCTAGACGGCCATCAACAGATAAATGCATGAGAAGATGTGGTCATATCATACAATGGCCTATTAGTCATAAAAAGGAATGAATTTGAGTCAGCTGAACTGAGATGATGAACCTAGAGTCTGTTATACAGAGTGAAGTAAGTCAAGAGAGAAAAAAAAATACTGTATATTAATGTGTATATATATATATATATAATATCTTACATACACACACACACACACACACACACACACACATATATATATGAGAAAAGTATAAGGACATGCACTCAGTTTCCAAAGAGAACACCAAAATTGTAACTAGTTGCTGAACAACCATCAACAGGAGGGTGTTGGAACCCACCAAAAAAAGATACCCCATGTCCATGGACAAGGGAGAAGCCACAATTAGATGGTAGGGAGGGTGCAGTCATGTTTAAAATCAAACCTCATACCTTTCAAAGACTCTTGGAGGGCACAAACAAAACCTTGTGTGCACCAGGACCCAGGGAAAGGAGCAGTGATCCCACAGGAGACTAAGCCAGACCTCCCTGTTAGTGTCTCAGGGTCCCCTGTGGAAGCATGGGTCAGCAGTGGGCAGTCACAGGGACAGGGGTACTGGCAGCAGCAGTCCTGGGAGGCAGGGCATGTGGCATAAATCCTCTTGGAGGAGGTTGCCATTAACCTTACCAAAGAGCCAAGGGGTGGGCGATCTATAAACTGGAGAACAATTATACCAAAGAAGTTCTTGCACTGTTATGAAAGCTCCAGGCCCTGCAACAGACTTCCTCAACCTGGGGTTTCAGCAAAGGGACTGAATATTCCCAGGAAATTTGAAGGTCAATGGGATTTGATTACAGAACTTCAACAGAACAGGGGAAACAAACTCTTGGAGGGCACAGACAAAACCTTGTGTGTACCAGGACTCAAGAGAAAGGAGCCGTGACCCCACAAGAGACTCAGCCAGACTTGCCTGTGAGAGTCTGGGAGTCTCCAGCAGAGGTGTGAGTCGACAGTGGCTGGCCTCAGGATCGGGGCATTGGCAGCAGTAGTCCTGGGAGGTGCACCATGCTGGCATAAGTCCTCTTGGAAGAGGTCGCCATTACCCCTACCACAGAGTCTATAGTCGACCATAGAGACTGCAGACTCTAGGACTGGGCTGTCTCAGGCCAAACCACAGAGAAGGAGCACAGCCTCACCCATCAGCAGAAAATTGCATTGAAGATTTACTGGGCATCACCTTACCCACCAGAGCAAGACCCAGTTTTTCCCACAAGTCCTTCCCATCAGGAAGCTTGCACAAGCCTTTTGTCCTCATCAGAGGGCAGACAGAATGAAAACCGCAGTCACAGAAAACTAACCAAAATGATCCCATGGATCACAGCCTCCTTGGGTAACTCAATGAAACTATGAATCAGGCCGTGTTGGGTCACCAAGACAGATAGGTTATGGTACAGAGTTCTGATAAAATGTGGTCCATGGGAGAAGGGAATGGCAAACCATTTCAGCATTCTTGCCTTGAGAACCCCTTGAACAGTAGGAAAAGGCAAAAAGACATGACACTGAAGGATGAGACCCCACCCCCCAGGTCAGTAGGAGTCCAGTGTGCTCCTGGAGGAGAGTGGAGAAATAGCTCCAGGAGGAATGAAGAGGCTGAGCAAAAGCAAAAATGACACCCAGGTATGGATATGTCTGGTGGTGAAAGTAAAGTCCGATGCTGTAAAGAACAATATTGCATAGGAACCTGGAACGTTAGGTCCATGAATCAAGGCAAATTGGAAGTGGTCAAACAGGAGATGGCAAGAGTGAACGTCAACTTGTTTGGAATCGGTGAACTAAAATGGACAGAAAGGTCAAATTTAATTCAGATGACCATTACATCTATTCTTGTGGGCAAGAATTCCTTAGAAGAAATGCCATGTGACCAGAATGAAGGCAAAACCACGTGATCATCTTAATTGATTCAGAAAGAGCATTTGATGTAATCTAGTCGCCTTTGCATGATACAAACACTCAACAGATTAGGAACAGAAGACAATCTCCTCAACCCGATAAAGGGAAGTTATGAAAAATTCACAGCTAGCATCATATACTCAATGCTGAAAGACTAAAAGCTTTCCCTCTAAGATCAGGAAGAAGACAAGGGTGTTTACTCTCATAGCTCATATTCAACACAGTACTGGAAGTGCTAGCCAGAGCAATCAGGCAAGAAAAAGAAAGAAAAGGCATCCAAATTGGAAAGCAAGAAGCAGAAACATTTCTATTCACAGATGACTTGATCTCATATATAGAAAATTCTAAAGAATCTACATAAACTCTCACAGCTCATGAAAAAGTTAATCAAATTTGCAGGATACAGGTTCAAAACACAAAAATCAATTGTACTTCTACACATAGTGAACAATTTGAAAAGGAAATGAATGAAACGATTTCATTTATAATAGCATCAAAAGAATAAAGTACTTAGGAATGACTTAACCAAAGATGCATGAGACTCGTTCATTGAAAACTATAAAACACTGCTGCAAAATTAAGGAAGACCTAAATAAATGGAAAAATCCCATGTTCATGGATTAGAAGACAATAATGTTAAGATGGCAATACTTCTCAAACTAATATACAGATTCAATGCAATTCCCATCAAAATTCAAAAAATCTTTTTCTTTGCAGAAATGAAAAAACAACCCTAAAATTCATGTGGAATTGTAAAGAATTCTCCAAAAGCCAAAACAAAGCCAAAGCAATTGTGAAATAAAAATAGAGTTGGAGAGCTTATACTTCCCAACTCTAAAGCATACTATAAAACTATAGAAATCAAAATAGTGTGGTATTGGAAGCATGGTAGATGTATAGACCAATGGAATAAAATTGAAAGTCCAGAAATAAACCCAGACATCCATGGACAACTGATTTTTAACCAGGGTGCCAAGACTATTCAATAGAGGAAAGACTAGTCTTTTGAACAGATGGTGCTGAAATAATTGGTTTCCCAAATGCAAAAGAGTTAAGCTGGACCCTTACTTCTCACTATATACAAAAATTCACTAAAAATAGATCAAAGACCTAACTGTAAGAAGTAAAACTATAAAACTCTTAGGAGAAGACCCAAGTGTAAAACTTCATAACTGTAGATTAGGCAATGTTTACTTTGATATGATATCTAAATAGGTAAATTGAATGTCATCAAAATTTAAAACTTCTGTACATCAAAGGACCCTGTCATAAAAGTGAAAAGACAATCTATAAAGGGAGAAGACATTTGAAACTTATATTTCTGATAAGTGTCTAGTGTTAGATATATAAAGAACTCTGACAACTCAACAATAGAAACACAAACAGCCCAATTAAAAACTGGGCAAAGGACTTGCATAGACATTTCTCCAAAGAAGACATTCAGATAATCAACAATCCCATGAAAAGATGCTCAACATTATCAGTCATAAGGGATGTACAAATAAAAATTACAATGAGACATCACTTCAGATCCACTGGGAGGGCTGAAGGAAAAAAAGAGAGAGAGAGAGAGAGAATAACAAATATTGGCAATAGGGTGGAGAAACTGGAACCCTCTTGTGTGGCTGGTGGGAGAGCAAAATGGTGCGGTTGCTCTGGAAAAAGAGTTTGGCAATTCCTCAAAACACAGAATTACTATGCAATTCTACTTCTAGGAATATACCCAGAAGAAGTGAAAAACAGGTATTCAGATACTTGAAATATCAGCATTATTCACAACAGACAATAAAAGGCTCAAAACAATCTAATTGTCCCTCAACAGATGAATGGATAAGTAACATGTGATCCATCGTATAATGGAATATAATTCAACCATAAAAAGCAATATAGTACCAAACACACTACAGGTGGATGCGTCTTGAAAACGTTATGCTCAATGAAAGAAGTCTCTCTCCCTCTTTCTCTTTTTCTCTCTCCCTCCCCTTTTCCTCATTTGCTGGAGGGCCCAGCCACTACATTTAAGCGAACCCAGGTCAGGTGCAGAAGCATCAGGGGCCACCAGGCAGGTAAGAGAGATGAGGATAGCTCGTCTCTCTCTCTCTTGTTAGCAGAGACCAGCCCTGCCTACTGCATCTCCCCATGTCTGCGGATGCTGGGACCGCCAACACATGATTATCATTGTTTAAACTACTATGTCTTGTGCAAATTTGCTCTTCACCAAGAGTTAACCAACACCCAGCCTGCCAGATCTTCCTCTTCTTCCCTGGCTCCAGGACCCTGGATAACTTCTGCTGTATGCCTCTATCATCCCCAACCCTTACCCTTTTTTTGTGTGTTTTCTGTTTGTTTTTGTATTTTTTCTCTAAGATCTGCCTGAAGTCCTGGCTTTTTTCAGGAAAACTGCAGTAGTTAATCCTGTCCCCGTGAAACTGGGTAACTGTTTTTTTTTGGGGAAAGGGGAAGCAGGAGGAATCTCTGTGTGATCCTATACCCTTCCCAAACTCCAGAAGCACCCTCCAGAGTGGGTGAGCACTGGAAAGGATCCACATAGGAGATCCCTATGGGCATGAGCACTGCCCCCTTACTGGAAGTGCTGTTCCTCTGCTTGAGCACAAGTGAGAAACAGAGGCAGAAAGGAAATGAACCGGCTTGTGCCCACTCCCACTGAGGGGGAAGCTGGTTTGAGCCCTGCTGCACCCACATCCCTGGGCTGCCGCCTCTGCCTGGCTAGCCGTGATGGGTACCACCTGTACCTTTGTCCAGCACGGGGCCAAAGATGGCCAGGCTGTTGTTGATAGTGGTGCAATTCCAACGGCGGCCACGGAACTGGTGTTGGCATTCCTGGATGCTGATCTTGATGCCCTCTGCCACGCTGGGCATGATCTCCACGTAGTTTCGGCAGAAACGCAGCTGCTTGGGTACTAAGCCTGGGATGCTGGCGCAGAGGATGGGCTGTGTCCCCAGGGATGAGTACTGGGGCCCAACAGCCAGGGACCTGGGGGAGGACAAGGAGGCCTGGTTAGTAGGGGAAGTGCCCTTCTGCCCGTGGACCGGGAGCAGGAGTCAGGCCTGTCCGAGGGTGAACTTTCTTTGGAGGATGCACACAGGCCCTTTCCCTGGGCAAGATGTGCTTCCACCATGGAGGAACCTGTCCGTATCCTGTACCTGACATTTAGCAAAAAACATCGTGATGTGCATGTGGATTGACAGAAAAGAAATCAAAGAAGTGGTGCATGGCTGCAGTCCCCGTCCACAGTGATTTTGGAGCTCAAGAAAGGATAACCTGTCACTGCTTCCACTTTGCCTCTCCTCTGTGCTATGAAGGGATGGGACCGGATGCCGTGATCTTAGTTTTTTGAATGTTGAATTTCAAGCCAGTTTTTTTTCACTCTCCTCTTTCATTTTCATCAAGAGACTCTTTAGTTCCTCTCTGCTTTCTGCCGTCAGAGTGGAGTTAGAGATGGGGCACCCTGGAGGAGGGCATGGCAACCCACTCCAGTATTCTTGCTTGGAGAATCCCATGGACAGAGCAGCCTGGGGGGGCTACAGTCCCTGGGGTCACCAAGAGTCAGACATGACTGAAGCGACTTAGCACGCACACACACACATAGAGATAGGGCACAGCGGTGGGTAAATAAATCATATAGGCGAAAATCGTGCCCACGATGCTGAACTCGTGCCCACCATTCCAGCAGGCTTTTGGCTATTTCCTCAACAGATATAAAAGCTTATGTACACAATAAGATGTGCTCAAGAATATTCACAGGGCTGTGACCATCGGAGAAAAACTTGGAAACCACCAAAGGCTGCATCCTCAGAAGCATGGATGAACAGTGTTTACTCTTGCTGTGGAACGCCTCACCGAAATAGAGAGGAGTGGCCTGCTGGTGCAAAGGCCAGGGATCTCCCTGGCAGGGAGCTTAAGAGAGACCTGATACAGTGTGCCTGACCGCGATTCCTCTGCTGGAGGCCAAGGCCCAGCAACACTGTGACTAGGTACAGAAATCAGGATAGTTTCCTCATTCTCATGGGCGGTCTGGCCTGACCCAAAGGCGGCATGAGAAAACGTATCTCAGGCTGGGCTTTGCCAAATGGTTCCCACTCAGCACATGTGCCTATTTAATTTAGGCAAAATGACAAAAAAGGAGAGAAAATTTTGGTTTCTTAGTCACACTGGCTAGACATGATCTGTGGTTACCATGTTGGATGGTTAGATATAAGAACATTTCGGTCACTGTGGAAAGTTCTACTGGACCACTAGGGTGAAGGAAGTGCTCTGTGTTTGATGGGGCTGTTGCTTACACACGTGTTTAAGTGTCACAACTGATTGAAATGTGGTCATGTTACTCTTCGTGATTGTTGTTCCCTCACTCAGTTGTGTCTGACTCTGCAACGCCATGGATTGAAGCATGTCAGGCTTGCTTGTCCTTCACTATCTCCTGGAGCTTGCTCAAATTCATGTCCATTGAGTCAGTGATGCCATCCAACCATCTCATTCTCTGTTGCCCCCTTCTCTCTTAATCTTTTCCA
>SJYA01013240.1:0-11268 GCA_006410615.1 Neotragus moschatus
TTCTGCTTCTGTTAGGTCCATACCATTTCTGTCCTTTATCGAGCCCATCTTTGCATGAAATGGTCCTTTGGTATCTCTAATTTTCTTGAAGTGATCACTAGTCTTTCCCATTCCGGTGTTTTCCTCTATTTCTTTGCATTGATCTCTGAGGAATGCTTTCTTATCTTTTCTTGCTTTTCTTTGGAACTCTGCATTCAGATGCTTATATCTTCCCTTTTCCTTTGCTTCTTGCTTTTCTTCTTTTCACAGCTATTTGTAAGGCCTGATCCAATGAACTATAGCCCACCAGGCTCCAGTGCCCATGGAATTCTCCAGGCAAGAATACTGGAGTGGGTAGCCATTTCCTTCTGCAGGTGATCGTTCTGATCCAGGGGTCGAGCTCGGGTCTCATGTATTGCAAGCAGGCTCTTTACCATTTCAGCCACCATGAAAATATATAACACGTTTAGTTGTTCGGCTTTTCCCTTAGTGTTTGCTATTCAGCACTGTTATATACCAAGTGTCCTTGATCTAACCTCAATGTTCACACCTCAGCACTTATGCATACAGATATTTTGATCTACTTATTTGTAAGTGTGACTCAGAGCAAGTTTTATTTTTTTATTTTTTATTTTTTTCCATCTNGCAGGCTCTTTACCATTTCAGCCACCATTAAAATATATAACACGTTTAGTTGTTTGGCTTTTCCCTTAGTGTTTGCTATTCAGCACTGTTATATACCAAGTGTCCTTGATCTAACCTCAGTGTTCACACCTCAGCACTTATGCATACAGATACTTTGATCTACTTATTTGTAAGTGTGACTCAGAGCAAGTTTTATTTTTTTATTTTTTATTTTTTTCCATCTCCAGTGTACATGAGTTCCCAATCTTGAACCCCTCCCCCCCACCTCCCACCCCATATCAACTCTCTGGATCATCCCAAGTTTTATGATTCCAGGCTTATTACAGGGAAAAATGATTTATAGATGTTAAGCGTCTTTTATTTCCTAAGTGTAACTCCTCCATCAGCCACAATTTCAAAGTCACATTTACAGAGGAATATATTAAAAAGAGAGAAAAGAATGAAGAATTGAGTCAGACAAAATGAATCGTACTAAAAAAATACTCATGACACAAAAACACTATTTTTATAATAAGACTCTCCATGGAAAGCCAGTGAAGACCCTTGGCTAATTGCAGGCTGTGATTTGGCTAATTTCTCTGGCTTTCAGTAGATTATGTCTGATTTAATAGCTTGTTAATATTGATAAACTAATAATTGTTCTTTACAGCATCAGACTTTTACCACCAGACACATCCACAACTGAGTGTAGTTTCTGCTTTGGCCCAGCCACTTTATTCTTTCTGGTGCTATTAGTAATTGCCCTCCACTCTTCTCCAGTAGCATATTGGACACCTTCTGACCTGGGAGGCCCATCTTCTGGTATGATATCTTCTTGACCTTTTTACTGTCAAGGGTCTTCCCTAAGCAAGAATACTGCATTAGGTTGCCATTTCCTTCTCCAGTGGACCCATTTTGCCAAAACTCTTCACTATGACCTGTCCATCTTGGGGGCCCCAGCATGGCATGGCCCATAGCTTCACTGAGCTATGCAAGACCCTTCGCCATGACAAGGCCATGATCCATGAAGGGGATTGTACTATACTTAAAGGTGATTAATTTTGAGTGACCTTTGAGTATTTTCTCTACTCAAAGCTTACATATGCCTATGCAATCGACAGACTAAATGCTTTGTCTTGATCATAGGAACGGGAGACAAGTGGTCAGGAAACATGGGTTGAAGTGCTGATTGGGCCACTAACCAACCTGGGGGACAGACTGGTAAGCATATGTTTCCCTGTGTTTCAAATAATGGCGAAAGTATCTTATGTTAGATTCGCTTAGGAATGAAATAACAAACAAAAACAGCACATGAAACATGTAGGCAGTGCAGAGATGAAGTCAGTGTCTTAGCTGTGGAAATTTACCTTGCTAAGATTAAGTGACTTTTGCAAAGTTGCATCATATATGAGGACCAGAGCCAGAATGAATAACCAGAATTGTTGGATCCATGGCAATGTCTAAATGTATACATTATAAAACTTGACTTTTAATTCTGACTTTAGGCAATTCACAACTTCTTGCCTTTGACTTTTTAAACTGTATTATAACCATCCATTGCAGATTTGGAAGGCAGATTTGACTTAAGCTGAGATAAGTAATGTTGATGGTTATTTTTGCAGAGCTGATGGAGGTGAACAGAAGCAAATAAAACTATGATAACAATAACTCTTTATCTGTGCATAGTTTCTGAATGTTTAGTGGGGAGCACAAGCATTCATGGCATTACATTCACTGGCACTAAAAAATTATGTGTAGTTCTTGAAATAGGGTGTATTTCACTTTTGAGAACTCCATGTGTAGATGGTTTGATGTAACAAAGGATGGCAATAGATACATTCTAATAAAAATAATTTTAGCTAATGTTTACAGAATACTTTTATTAATTATTATTATTTATTGTTAAAACAAAAAGATAATGAAAAGTATAATTTAAAAAATTTGCTGATATTTTCACAATTCAGAAATAATTATTTTGAATTCTTTGGCTTGTTTTATATTGCATATATAAAGCTTCCCATGCCTTTCTTCCCTAGTGGTAATTACTCCCATAAAATGGTGCTAATTGTTCCTGGCTATCNAGCTAATGTTTACAGAATACTTTTATTATTAATATTATTTATTGTTAAAACAAAAAGATAATGAAAAGTATAATTAAAAAAATTTGCTGATATTTTCACAATTCAGAAATAATTATTTTGAATTCTTTGGCTTGTTTTATATTGCATATATAAAGCTTCCCATGCCTTTCTTCCCTAGTGGTAATTACTCCCATAAAATGGTGCTAATTGTTCCTGGCTATCATTTTGTAATTTCTATGGCTATTAACAATTTATACTATTGGTTTCTTCTCTGAAAAGTTACATATGCAGTAAGCTAAGGTACCTATCACTGCAGATGGTGTCTGCAGCCATGAAATTAAAAGACGCTTACTCCTTGGAAGAAAAGTTATGATCAACCTAGATAGCATATTCAAAAGCAGAGATTCCTTTGCTGACTAAGGTCCGTCTAGTCAAGGCTATGGTTTTTCCAGTGATCACGTATGGATGTGAGAGTTGGACTGTGAAGAAGGCTGAGCACCGAAGAACTGATGCTTTTGAACTGTGGTGTTGGAGAAGACTTTTGAGGGTCCCTTGGACTGCAAGGAGGTCCAACCAGTCCATTCTGAAGGACATCAGCCCTGGGATTTCTTTGGAAAGAATGATGCTAAAGCTGAAACTCCAGTACTATGGCCACCTCATGCGAAGAGTTGACTCATTGGAAAAGACTCTGATGCTGGGAGGGATTGGGGGCAGGAGGAGAAGGAGACGACAGAGGATGAGATGGCTGGATAGCATCATGGACTCGATGAACATGAGTCTGAGTGAACTCTGGGAGATGGTGATGGACAGGGAAGCCTGGTGTGCTACGATTCATGGGGCTGCAAAGAGTAGGACACGACTGAGTGACTGAACTGAACTGAACGGAACTGAAGGTACCTATCCTTTGCAACTTTTAAATACAGCATCCAGTTTTAGTAATTTATTCACACTAGTATATACAGGTCAAACTTCTCTTTGTTTACTACATAAATATTGCATTGTTTAAAAAATGCTGTGACTGTAATTCTTGAGAAGGCATGATGCACGTTCCCTGCTTTGCTACAACAAACAGAGCTGCTATAGAGATGCTTGAATGTATTTTCTTATTTGAATGTGTGTTTCTCTAGCACACAGCCTTGGATTCCTTAGTCTTAAGGTATGCATTTATTTGTATCTTCAAATTTACTGAGAATTGTCAAATTGCTCCTTGAGGAAGTTTTATCAATTGACATTTTCACCTACAGTGTGTTAGTGTTTCTCTTTCCTTACTTTCATCAAGTGGTTAGGTGTCGGATGCTGGTAGTGATGGGATAATTCATTTTCTTGTCAATTTGGGCTCCCCTTATTATTAGTGAAGGTCAGAAACTGCACAAATAATAGTTGGTGATTCAAGCTTTCAGGACCCTTCACTTTAGGGAATGACATCACTGCCCATTGGTTTGAACTAGCCAGAAGACTACAGATCCTCAGCTCTTCTGTCTCCCTTATTGGTCATCAATCCCTTTTGATTCTTCCTCCCAATATGTTTCACTTCTTCTCACTTCTTGCTTCCGTCAACATCCTGGTCCAATCTATCGCCCTCGGCTATATTAACTCTGCGTGTGCTCAGTCACTCAGTCATGTCCGACTCTTTGTGACCCATGAAATGTAGCCCACCAGACTCCTCTGTCCATGGAGTTTTCCAGGCAGATATACTGGAGCAGATTGCCATTTCCTTCTGGGCATCTCCCTGGCCTGGGGACTGAACCTGCATCTCCTACATTGGGGAGTGGATTCCTTACCACTGAGCCACCTGGGAAGCCCATATACAACNGTGTTTCTCTAGCACACAGCCTTGGATTCCTTAGTCTTAAGGTATGCATTTATTTGTATCTTCAAATTTACTGAGAATTGTCAAATTGCTCCTTGAGGAAGTTTTATCAATTGATATTTTCACCTACAGTGTGTTAGTGTTTCTCTTTCCTTACTTTCATCAAGTGGTTAGGTGTCGGATGCTAGTAGTGATGGGATAATTCATTTTCTTGTCAATTTGGGCTCCCCTTATTATTAGTGAAGGTTAGAAACTGTACAAATAATAGTTGGTGATTCAAGCTTTTAGGACCCTTCACTTTAGGGAATGACATCACTGCCCATTGGTTTGAACTAGCCAGAAGACTACAGATCCTCAGCTCTTCTGTCTCCCTTATTGGTCATCAATCCCTTTTGATTCTTCCTCCCAATATGTTTCACTTCTTCTCACTTCTTGCTTCCATCAGCATCCTGGTCCAACCTATCGCCCTCGGCTATATTAACTCTGTGTGTGCTCAGTCACTCGGTCATGTCCGACTCTTTGTGACCCGTGAAATGTAGCCCTCCAGACTCCTCTGTCCATGGAGTTTTCCAGGCAGGTATACTGGAGCAGATTGCCATTTCCTTCTGGGCATCTCCCTGGCCTGGGGATTGAACCTGCATCTCCTACATTGGGGAGTGGATTCCTTACCACTGAGCCACCTGGGAAGCCCATATACAACTACAGCAGCCTTAAAAAATTTTTTTGCTGTGCTGGGTCTTCCCTAGTTGTGGAGCACAGGCTCTAGAGTGCTCGGGCTCAGTAGTTGCTGCAAGTGGGCTTAGTTGCCTCATGGCATGTGGGATCTTAATTGCCAGACCAGGGACTGAACCTGTATCCTGTCCATTGGAAGGCAGATTCTTAACAGTGGACCACCAGGGAAGCCCCTAGCAGACTCTTAACTGGTCTCCCCAATACCCATTTTTGCCTTCTTAGATTGCTGTCTGCATCACACATCAATAAGAGTAATCACTTTTAGAGGAAATTATAAACCTGCATTAATTTTTTAGTTGAGCAGTTAAAATGAGAAGGCAATGTAATTCTATGTCAAGCACAGGCACACACAGATATTTGCCAGCAGACCTAAAGAAATAGTTTGGTTTTCTCAGTTTAATTAAGCCTCTTGTTCAAAATCTATCATTATTTCTATACATCAATAAATTATTAACATAAGACTTGGCACATTTGATTTAACAGTTCATCTAAAATGAGATTCTTTTCTATAAAATTAAGCACAATCACTTAAGATCTGAAGATCTTTACTCTAACCCTTACATATTATGTACCACGCTTTTGACTTCCAATCAATTAATGTCTAAGATGATTTAACCAGGAATCTAAACATCAAATACATTCTTACAGTTGAATGTTATAAAATGATATTGAAATAACAATCCATTAAAAAATTCAGTTGTCATAGTGTTTTTTTCTCAAATCGTCATTATCTAAAATGACAATGGTTTCAAATAATGGTGGTAGGTAAAATCTTTGATCAGATAGTACTTGCCTACGTGTAAATCTCTGGTCATGAGCCCATTAAGTGCATTCTCATAGAAATGGAAGGATAGATAGTACATTTCAATTAATTTTGGACAGAATTATCTGGACAGTTGCTTTTAACAAGAGTTATATGTTAGACAATTTAATTCTTGTTGTGTATATTTAGACTGATTTTTTAAACCTTTTCTAAAAGGCTAAAGTGCAGTTTGTTATGTCCAAGTTAATACATTCAAAGCCAGCAGCCTTTTCACACAGACAGTAACACAATAATATAGAGCTTTAGTATATATCATGTACAACAAAATTATTGTTGAGCTATTTAAGGATATTAGCTCAGTCGTTGAAAAGTCTTATATCAGTACATTATTTAAGAAATGATGTAGGTTGGGAATGGCAAAACAACTAGTTTGAAATACAAGTGAAATATTTTAGTTTAGGCCTAAGAGTGATCTGTATAATGGGACTTTGGAATTTTTCATGTAGATATTCCCTGTGAAATGAAACGTTTTCGCTTCTTGCTCTACCAGTTGTTGTTTGTTGTTGAGTTGTTCAGTCATGTCCAACTATTTGCAACCCCTTAGACTGCAGCACACCAGGCTTCCCTGTTCTTCACTGTCTCCCAGTTTGCTCAAACACATGTCCATTGAGTCAATGATGCCATCCAACCATCTTCTGTCGACGTCTTTTCCTCCTGCCCTCAATCTTCCCCAGCATCAGGATCTTTTCCAGTGAGTCAGTTCTTCACATCAGGTGGCCAAAGTATTAGGGTTTCAGCTTTAGTGTTGGTCCTTCCAGTGAATATTCAGGGTTGACTTCCTTTAGGATTAACAAGTTTGATTTCCTTGCTGTCCAAGGGACTCTCAAGAGTCTTATCCAGCACCACAATTCTAAAACATCAAGTCTTTGATGCTCAGCCTTCTTTACGTCTAACTCTCACATCTGTACATAACTACTGGAAAGACCATAGCTTTGACTATGCAGATCTTTGTAGGCAAAGTAATGTCTCTGCTTTTCAATATGCTGTGGAGGTTTGTCATAGATTTCCTTCCAAGGAGCAAGTGTCTTAATTTCATGGCTGCAGTCATCATCCATAGTGATTTTGGAGTCCAAGAATATAAAATATGCCACTGTGTCCATTGTTTCCCATCTATTTGCCATGAAATGATGGGACCAGATGTACTCTGCATATAAGTTAAATAATCAAGGTGACAATATACAGCCATGACACGCTCCTTTCCCAATTTGGAACCAGTCCATGTCTGGTACTAACTGTTACTTTTTGACTTGCATACAGGTTCCTCAGGAGGCAGGTAAGGTGGTCTAGTATTCCCATCTCTTTAAGAATTTTCCACTGGTGAAGGACTGATGCTGCTGAAGTTCCAGTACTTTGGTCACCTGATGTGAAGAACTGACTTATTGGAAAAGACCCTGATGCTGGGAAAGATTGAAAACAGGAGGAGAGGGGGATGACAGTGGATGAGATGGTTGGATGGCATCACTGAGTCGATACATGAGTTTGAGGAAGCTCTGGGAGTTGGTGATGGACAGGGAGGCCTGCTCTGTTGCAGTCCATGGGGTCACAAAGAGCTGGGCATGAGTGAGCGACTGAACTGAATTGAACTGATGGGACCAGATACCATGATCTTAGTTTTATACTGTTAAGTTTTAAGCCAGCTCTTTCCCTTTCCTCTTTCACCTTCATCAAGAGGTTCCTCTTTGCTTTTTGGCATAAGGGTGGTGTCATCTGTTTCATGGCCTGGGTGCAAGTTGGAAAAGGGTTTCCAGACATGAGATAGAATGAGAGGGAAATAAAGTTTCCCTGTGCTCTGTAGACCTCAGTGAAGAAGTGAGCAGTAAACAAGCCTTTTCCAAATGCAAATTTCTGAGCAACAAAGCCAGCTATTTGGAATCCATCAGCTACTTCCTCCCAGGTTTGCTGAGGAGCTGAGGGGGATGTATGAAGTGGTCATCCACCACATTCACCATCTCTTAAGATAAACAAGGAATTAATATGTGAACAATAAAGAAAACAAGATTGGCCCTAGATAGCTAGATGCATATGAATGAAATTATTTCAGCAAGCACAGATTCTTATATCTTCCCAAACATAGAAAATTGCTAAATTTCTTTCTGTGAGAGATTTAGTTTTCTCCTAATTAACAGATTTAGTTTTCTCCTAATTAACAGTACTCTTTCAATATTCAGGTTACCTGCCCCTGGCTGCTCTTCCACCTCCTGTAGTCAACTCTCTCAGGGCTTCCTGAGACACTTTCTCCAGGGCTGGAGTCCTAACATACCCCCTGAATAAAATCTCTCATCTTTAAGGTTTTGCTTATATATATATATATTTTTTTAATTTTAATTTTTTTTTCATCTCAGGTGTACATGAGTTCCCAAGCTTATATATATTTTTAGTCAGCCTGCCCTTATAAAAAACTTGAGGTAGTATATTTCATATCTCTAGTACGTATTTCCAAGGGAGAAAGTGCAGCAGTCTGCGATATTTTAAATTGCATTATTTGGAAAAGGAGAATAAAACTTAACATAATTATCACTATGGTTGAAACCCAAATATACACCAAACTGTTTCATGTTCTTTGAGTAGTGCTTTAAAGTACCCAGAATAACTATTATACTGAGCACAATGGAGAGGCAGTAAACTACCAGTTTTCTCCTATCACTTGCTGTTTGTCTTTATAGGTTCCCAAGGATCCCAGGGGCTTTCCCTGCAGCTAAAGAATCTGCCTGCAATGCAGGAGACTCAGGTTCAATCGCTGGGTCAGGAAGGTACCCTGGAGGAAGTGATGACAACCCACTCCAGTATTCTTACCTGAAGAATCCAGGCAGAAGCTCCAGAGGAGCCTGGTGGGCTACAGCCCATGGGGTCACAAAGAGTTGGGCATGAGTAAAGTGATGGATGCTAGGCCATAAAGAAGGCTGAGCACTGAAGAACTGATGCTTTTGTTTTTTTTTTTTTGAATTGATGCTTTTGACTGGAGAAGACTCTTGAGAGTCCCTTGGGTAGCAAGGAGATCAAATCAGTCAGTCCTAAAGGAAATCAATTCATTGGGAGGATTGATGCTTAAGATGAAGCTCCAATCCTTTGGCCACCTGATGAGAAGAGCTGACTCAGTGGGAAAAACCCTGATACTGGGAAAGATTGAAGGCAAAAGGAGAAGTGGGTGGCAGAGGATGAGATGGGTGGATGGCATCACTGACTCAGTGGACATTTTGAGCAAACTCTGGGAGTTATTGGAGCATGCTGTAGTCCACATGGTCACAAAGAGTTGGACATGATTTAGACACTGAACAAAAACAACAACAAGGATTCTAGAAAACTACATTAAATCTTGGAGGAACAACCAGGACTACTACTTGGTCAGCCATTTGCTCTTCCTGACATGGGAAAATACACTGTTTATCATCTTTGATCACTTGGTGCAAAGTCTTTATGAGTCTGTTTGCAAATGGTTCATGAATCGGCCTACAAATTGCCTTATATAATTTTATCTACAATTAAGAGCCAAGGATTGTGATGTATGTGTAGTCTCCATCATACAAGGAAAATTTAATGAGTAACAAACTGTTGATTAAACTAAGAAATTACATTTCCCAATGTGATTTAGAAAAGCTGATTTTTAAAGAAGGAATATTGGGCTTCTCTCGTGGCTCAAATGGAAAAGAACTGGCCTGCAGTGAAGGAGACCTGGGTTTGATCCCTGGGTTGGGAAGATCCCCTGGAGAAGGAAATGGCAGCCCACTCCAGTATTCTTGCCTGGAGAATGCCACGGACAGAGAAACCTGGCAGGCTAGAAACCTGGTCACAAAGAGTCGGACACGACTGAGCGACTAACACGACTATTCTAAATATTAGGTCACTGGTGAATTCCTTGGGATAGTATATTACTTTCCAACTGTGTGGCTTAAAACAACAAAAAATATATTCTTCCCCAGTCCTAGAGGCTGCAAGGTGTCAGTTGGCTCACATACCCTCTGTAACCTCTAGGGGAGGATGTTTCCTTTTATCTTCCAGCTTCTGATAGTCTCACACGCTCCTAAATTGTGTCGGCATGACTCATTCCATTGCTTTCACCTTCACAAAGTCTTCTCCTTTGTCTCTGTGTGTGTGTGTCTAAATTTCCCTTTTATAGTAGTGATGATAGATTTAGAATCCACCCTTCTCCAGTATGAACTCATCTTCATTTAGCTGCTTATAGCTGCAAGGACCCTTTTCTTAAACAAGGTCACATTCTGAGGTCCTGGGAGTTAGGATTTTATCATGTCTTTTTGGGGGGCACGAATCAACCATTACTGTGCTTAGTTGCTCAATTGTGTCTGACAGATGACTAAATAAAAAGATTAAATATTAATTGTTTGCTGCTGGATATATGGATACGGAAAGTTTGTTATGATGCAAGTTTCATGAGAGTGGAAATAAACTATTTATTTTTGTAAGCTAGAAATTCAGAGGGTGTGAAAATGTTTGCTCAGTTTAACTGAGTAATTTTATGTTACACACAATCTGCAAATAAAATTGCTCCGTCATATTCATCAACTCAGGAAAATACACCTATAAAATTATTCTCACCCAAGGTCAGGTAATTGTTATTCTTTAATGAAATAAACATGATGGTTCATTTCATGGGATCCCTATCCCTGTATTATTTTAATGTGCCATATAGAATACTCTAGAGTTGAAGAGCAGAGTTCTGGAGACAGAATGCATAATTTGGAATCCAAGCTCTGTCACTTACCAGGAGTATGACCTTGATCAATTTGTTTATTGTCTCTCTACCTCCTTTTCTTTAATCATACAGTGAGCGTAATCAGAATAGCTACTTGATGAGGTTGTATTGAAATGAGGCACATTTTCAAAAATATGNACTCTAGAGTTGAAGAGCAGAGTTCTGGAGACAGAATGCATAATTTGGAATCCAAGCTCTGTCAGTTACCAGGAGTATGACCTTGATCAATTTGTTTATTGTCTCTCTACCTCCTTTTCTTTAATCATACAGTGAGCGTAATCAGAATAGCTACTTGATGAGGTTGTATTGAAATGAGGCACATTTTCAAAAATATGTAGAAAAGAGTCTGAAAAATATATATTTCTTAATAAATATTTTATTGTGGCTTGTATTAAAATATCCAATCTTTATTTGATATAGGAAACAATTTTTACTTTTCAAGTAAATAAAACATAACTAACTATAGGAAGTCAAGAAACACCTGGAGTAACAGGCAAATTTAGCCTTGGAG
>SJYA01013241.1:0-11041 GCA_006410615.1 Neotragus moschatus
AGTATTTTTTACTGGATTAACTTTCACCCAGATAACAAAATCATGGGCAAAATGTAAACATCAACTGTTAGAAGGCCCTGATGAGTGACCAAATTGGGCAAAAGACGGAAAGGAAGCCCCATACTGAGTGAGACACACATTTACACGTCTTTTTGCCTGAAGGCTCTGTGCAGTTTGGCCGCACTGCCTGACTAGAATGCAAGCAAAAATCTGAGCTCTTATTTTTCCAAAGAAGTCTGAGGAGCTGGGGATGCCTTAGAACAATTGAAGCAAATTGAAATTCAGGGAACTGTATGAAAAAAAGACCTCTTAAAAAGCATACAGACATCCCTCAAATCTTCGGCTGATTTCTGAAGTAAACGTGTAAAAGTAGGAATCGGGGTTTGAGGGTGTGGGAGAAATGCTGCAAGAATGAAAAAGTGTAAGGTGTGGTAGTGCTCACCACTGAGAAGATACTTTGAGGTTAGTGTCAACACCAAATCAGGTTTCTTAGTAAGCACTTCAAGCTTCCCACTGAAACCCCAGGAGGATTATTGCCTTAGAAATAAAGATTTCCAAGGACTCGAAAAATCCCCTTGAATTAAGAACAAAATGGAAACAAACCAAATGCTAAAGAAGAAGTTTACACCTCCAAAGTTTACACCTCCAAAACTTCAAAGTACAGCCAGCCCTCTATACTCATGGTGGATGGGGAGCCTATGGATACAAAGGGATGACTGTGTTATGCCACTCGACACAAGGAACTTGAGCACTCATGGATTTTACTTCCTGTGAGGTGGGGCAGGGGGCGGCGCAGTAGAGCCAATCCCCATCAGATACCAAGGGATGGCGACACTCTACCAGTAATTCCACTGCTTGCGCAAACAAAAATGAGCACTGAATACTCAGAGGCAGATAACAGAATCTATGGACGCTATAACATCATCTCATTTACCAGGATGCTTGGGGCTGGTGCACTGGGACGACCCAGAGGGAGGGTACGGGGAGGGAGGAAGGAGGGGGGCTCAGGATGGGAACATGTGTATACCTGTGGCGGATTCATGCTGATGTATGGTGAAACCCATACAGCATTGTAAAGTAATTAACCTCCAATTAAAATAAATAAATAGTTTTTAAAAATGACTAGACATATGAAGAAATAGGAAAACACAACCTGCAGTAAAGAGAAAAATCTATCTATACACAAACATATATACAAAAGCTGAGAGAATTTGTTGCCAGTGCACTTGAAGTACAAAAAAACCTAAAAGAAGGTTACTCAGAATGAAGAGAAATGATACCTGATGGAAATTCAGATCTACAGGAAGGAAAGAAGAGCACTGGAAATTATGTGACTAAATAAAAATACTTTGTTTCGTAAATTCTTTACAATTCAATTGAGTACTTAAAGCAAAAAACTCTCAGGGTCAGGGAATACATAAAAAGGATAGCTCCTCAATGAATGTCTTTTTGGATTATAAGTCAATGATCCTAAGTTGTTGTTTTTTTAATTGTGGTAAAAAAAAAAAAACGAAAAACACAGTAAAAATTTATCCTCTTAACCATTTTTAAACATACAGGTTGGTGGTATTTGGAGACAGGGGTTCAATCCCTAGGTTGGGAAGATCCACTGGAGAAAGAAATGGCAGCCCACTCCAGTACTCTTGCCTGGAAAACCCCAAGGATGGAGGAGCCTGGTAGACTACAGTCCATGGGGACACAAAGAGTCAGACATGACTGAGCGACTTCACTTTCACTTCGGTGGCATTAAGTATGTTCACACTGCTGTGAAATAGATCTCCAGAGCTTTTCATCTTGCAAGATGGGACACTATCCTCATTAAACAACAACTTCCCTCTTCCCCTCACGAATTAAGTTTAAACTTGGGATAGAAAGGTATTTACTCAGGTTCTTACTCTCCCTCCTGTCTCTGTTTAACTTCAATCTCACCTCCCCTGTCATCCTGGTCTTATTATACTCCTCAAATTCTGCTCTGATACTAAGCCCATTTCTTAATGTCTAGGAAGGAGTTCACTTCTTTCAAATCATTTTTAAAAACAGAAACTAGTGGCACTGGCTTCCTGTTGGGTGAGTGCATATACTTTGGATTAAAAAATTCTTTATAAGAAATTGTTGGGTCTCTTGATACTAATTTTTCTTTTACTGCCCCATATTTGTATTATTTACTGCCCCATATTTCTAATTAAAGTTATTATCTTTAACTTTAATAAAGACTTTTCTACCTGTATTTTTCAAATTGTTCTTTAAGAAATAAAGTAAAATAATAAAAGCATTATAATTGCTTCAGTGTAATTACATGTCAGTTCTGTATCTCAGTTTTCTCAGGAATTGTACAAAGTCTATATTATTGTTCCTATTTTACAGATAAGAATACTGAGCAGAAAGAGGGGAATAAGTTACCAAAGGTCAAACAGCTAACAAGTGGCACAACAGGAATGTGAAATTGGGTGTTTGGACTCCAAAGCTGTCCGAATTCCTTCCTTCTCAGGAAACTGCAGAAGATTGCTTTCTTAACCAATAAACCCACATATAATGCAACCCATATATCATGTTTTGATAACCAACCAAAATCTCCAGAAGAGGTCCCTGTGCTGAATCTGCAGGTAAACTAAGGAAATCTGCTGGCCGCCAGTCCTCAGGAAAGCAGCCCCGCACTCACCCGCTTGTGTAGCCGTTCTGCCTCCTCCTGGTAGGCGGCAAGTTGCTGCTTCCATTGCTTCACATTGGCAGTAGACTCCAGCAGGGCTGCGGTGAGTTTGGCATTGTTTCCTTTGAGGGTGGCCAGTTCAGCCTCCCAGTGTTTGCTGATTGCTGAACTGAAGTAAAAGAAGAAAATTCCACCCATTACACTGATTGTTGTTACTTTAAAGAGACAGCAGCACTCAGCCCTAAGATTTGGTTTATAATTCAAAAATGTTTCAAAGACTACCCACAAGGAATAAAAACACAAATGTTTCATTTAAATGCTCCTAGTGAATAAAACCTATCAGATAAATAAATATAAGTATTTCTTTTCAAATTGATTTATTTGATTTATTTCATAAATAAATCAAGTGGATTTATCTTATTCAGAGTTTTTAAATGCCCCCAATGTAAAAATCTGCTGCAATAAACTGAACTTGGTACTAACGACTCTGATAGAATTCTGGTGTCACTTATAGAACAAAACTAAACCAATCACTTTTTCCTCATTTTATGTACTGCTTGTTAAGTTACCCAGAGTTAAGTATCTCAACAAAGACACTTTTCTATTACAAGCACAGTTCTGTTAAGTGAGACGGTCCCTCTCAATAATTCCTTTCTTAACTTTCCAATGAAGAAAGAATTACCTAATTTCAAAGAAAAAAAGGTGGTTTCTCTTTCTTCTTATTGAAAAACTTACTCCTATTAGTGAAATTCTACTAACCTCATCTCATTAACTAACTAGTAGTGATAATAGCTTTCTTTAATCAGAATTTTAGCTTTTGAGAAGTTATTTGTATCACAGAGCAAATGTTTCGGTGGGTTGATATTTTATAGCAACCTTAATATATATAGTGTAAGAGAAAGCATCGTTTCAATCATCAATATTTCTAACGCTCATCCCCAGTAAGAATACATTATCAGTTGATAATTTCTGTGGCATTCTTTCCAAAGATGCATAACCATCCTTCCAATTTTGAAACAACATATAAACCCAAACTGAGGAACATTCCGCAAAAAAAATGATTGGCACACTTTGGAACTGTCAAGAAAAGGTAAGTCTGAGAAACACGATGGAAGAGACTTAGAAGAAATAATTAAATACAATGTGGGACCCAGATGGATTCCTAGAACATAAAAGGGACACTGGTGAAAATTAAGATCTGTAGTTTAGTTAGTAATACTGTATCAATGTTAATTTCTTGGTTTTGAAAATTATATTATGGTTATGTAAAATGCTAACATGAAGGTAAGCTGGGTGAGGGTATATGGAAATCCTTTGTGCAGTTTTTGCAATTTTTCTGTAATTTTAAAATTAGTTTTATTTATTCATCTTTTAAAATTTTATTTATTTTTAATTGAAGGATAATTGCTTTACAGGATTTTGTTGTTTTCTGTCAAACCTCAGCATGTATCAATGATCGGTATACATATATCCCCTCCCTTTTGAACTCCCTCCTAACTAAAATTAGTTTTAAATGAAAACTTCACATTTTTTCTGAAGTTTACAGAAAAAAATTTCATCAAACATGAAAGAAAAAAATCAAACAAGTTATTGATTTAACAGGGCTCCACTGGTGGCTCAAAGAGTAAAGAATCAGCCTACAATACAGAAGACCCAGGTTCAACCCTGGGTTGAGAAGATCCCCTGGAGAAGGAAATGGCAACCTACTCCAGTATTCTTGCCTGGAGAATTCCATGGGCTGAGGAGCCTGGCAGGCTACAGTCCATGAGGTCACAGTTAGACATAACTGAGTGACTAACACACATTAATTTAACAACCCATTTCTATCTTTAGAGAGAAACCACCTCCCATTTCTTCTTTTGTGGAATGATTTTTCAGATTCAGATTTTCTGATAAAGTATGCACTGATTCATCTTCCCTAACTGAATGTGGATTTTTAAACCATCTACCAATTTTTCCACTACAGACATTAGTTTTATTTAAATAGACTTTACACTCTGACAACAAAAGTNTTCTATCTTTAGAGAGAAACCACCTCCCATTTCTTCTTTTGTGGAATGATTTTTCAGATTCAGATTTTCTGATAAAGTATGCACTGATTCATCTTCCCTAACTGAATGTGGATTTTTAAACCATCTACCAATTTTTCCACTACAGACATTAGTTTTATTTAAATAGACTTTACACTCTGACAACAAAAGTCTTATGAAACTAATTTAAACACTTGATATACACAAGTATCAAACCTCTTAAAAATTAAAGAGCAGAGAAAATGATCTTGAATATTTCTAAAACACATATGTTGAAAATTTCTCAAGGATAACCTAAGATTATCCTGTCTTTATAAAAGGAAAAAGAACAAAAATGGGAGTGTTTTACATTTTATTTCTCTAGGTTTTATTTTATAATCTGTAGGTAGAAAAACCCATTACGAATGTGAAAACTCAGCCTACTTTGCAACTATTTCAATCATTATTTGTGTGATATCAGATTAGTCTCTCAACTGTTTTGATGTTCAGTTCTATGTCAAATGAAGACATTAGTTAAGATCTGTACTGTCCAAATGTTAGTCACTAGCTGCCATTTAAATGTAAAGTGCTCAAAACCAAACAGAGTAAAGAATTCAGCTTCTCAATCCCCTTGGGTACATTTCGTATACTCAATAGCCGCAGTGGACTAGTGGCCACCATACAGGAAAGCAAAAATACAGAACTGTTTATCATCACAGAAAGTGCTACATTTCCCACTGTTTTGTTTTATTTTCAATTTTTTGCTTTCTGGGCTGAACTGTGTCCACTCACGAATGAATATGTTGCAGTACTAACTCCCAGTATCTCAAAATACGAGTATACTTGGAGACAGGGTCTGAAAAGAGGTAGTTAAATTAAATGGGGCAATTAGGGTGATCCTTAATCCAATATGACTAGTGTCCTTATAAAAGGAGTTAGAACACAAACACACAGAGAGGAAGGTCATGTGAAGACACTGGAAGAGGCCACCTGCAAGCAGCCCCCTGCAAATCAAGGACAGGTCTCAGGAAACAATGCCGTCAACAACTTGTTCTCAGACTTCCAGCCTATAGAAAATAAATGTCTACTGTTTAAGCCACCCTAGCCTGTGGTATTTGTTAGGGCAGCCCTAGCAAACAAACCAACACTATGTATAGCTTAAACACATTATGTATCTAAAGTATTGTGATTCATGATAAACATATATTTTAGTTTTGTCTATGGTTCCTAGCTCAATAGTTCCTCCAAACCCTTTGAATTTCCTAAGCAAGAAGAGCAACGGGAGTATCTTTTTAATATGTGGTCTTCTGTCCTTGCTTTCTGAAACTGATCCAGAGCCATAAAGGTGAAATGCGTCTTGTTATTTATTCATAAATAAGCCCTGTTCAGCTATAGCTGAGTTTATGTTAATGAGGTGACTTGGGGGGATGCCCTAAAGATGAGGGGACTGAATGCTAAGGGAACCAACCACGTGCAAAGAGTCGGAGCTTTCAGTCTCATCCCTAGGTTACTAGGGAGGAAGAGGGACTGGCGACAGTAACGGCCAATGATTTAATCCATTATGCCTGTGTAATGGAGCCTTCATAAAAACCCAAAAGGATGAGGTCTGGAGAGCTTCCAGGCTAGTGAACCAGAATGCATCCACGTGCCGCTCTGCTGGGCTCCGAACCCCACAGTGACAGAAGTCCCAGGGATCCTCGGGTGAAGGGCGAGGCTATCACTGTGGAAAAGCCACAAAGCATGGTCAGGACCCTTTTCCTCTATGGGAACAAAGCCTTAAGCCATGGGAGAAGGGGAGAAAATCTTGTTACCGTCACCCTCCCAGCCACAGATGAAGACCTGTGGTGGCTAGGGGAAAAGCAGGAGAGTAACATCCTAAGATGGCCTGTGAAAAGGACAAAAAATAGTCTGAGACCATCAGAGTTCTCCAATCTTGGGGGAAGGGGCAGGAAACTCCTGCATAAGACTAATACAAGGCTGAATTCACCTGCTACTCGTAGGGACAGGATCACTGAGAAAACCCTGTCTTGATACCCTGGGATTCAGTGCCTGCCCAAGATTGAGTGGATGAGGAAAATTGAGAAGTTTAACCTGTCCTCTACCACCAAGCTGATAGCAGCCATCCACTGGGGGGAGGTCAAGAGACAGACCCCCCTCTGAGGCAAAGCTACACAGAAAAGACCAAAAGCTGAGGGAGGAGCAGAAACAGTGAGAAAACCTCCCAGCAATCAAATCCCAACTCTACACACGAAGAAATGTTAGACATGTTTAAAGCCTGTGATGCACGGTGGTAACCACAGCAACAACAAATTCCAAATCCAGGTCAACCCCTGCGTAAACCAGTTTAACCTTCACACAAACAGGCTAGCAGAAGAAACAGGCCCATCTCCAGGAGGAAATACTACTTATCTTCATTGAATACCTTGCTTCTGGGAATCAATTAAAAACAGTTTATAAGGCATACCAAAAAAAGCAAGGGGAAAAAACCTATTGCCAAGAGAGAAAGCAATCAACAGAGTCATACCCATAGACAACACCAATGTAGAATTTGCCAAAACAAGGAATACTGTTGGTGGGAATGTCAACTGATACAGTCACTATGGAGAACAGTGTGGAGATTTCTTAAAAAAAANCAGCAATCAAATCCCAACTCTACACACGAAGAAATGTTAGACATGTTTAAAGCCTGTGATGCACGGTGGTAACCACAGCAACAACAAATTCCAAATCCAGGTCAACCCCTGCGTAAACCAGTTTAACCTTCACACAAACAGGCTAGCAGAAGAAACAGGCCCATCTCCAGGAGGAAATACTACTTATCTTCATTGAATACCTTGCTTCTGGGAATCAATTAAAAACAGTTTATAAGGCATACCAAAAAAAGCAAGGGGAAAAAACCTATTGCCAAGAGAGAAAGCAATCAACAGAGTCATACCCATAGACAACACCAATGTAGAATTTGCCAAAACAAGGAATACTGTTGGTGGGAATGTCAACTGATACAGTCACTATGGAGAACAGTGTGGAGATTTCTTAAAAAAAACTAGGACTAAAGTTACCATATGACCCATCAATCTCACAACTGGGCATATATCCTGGGGAAATCACATTCTAAAAGACACATGTACCCCAATGTTCACTGCAGCGCTATTTACAATAGCTAGGGGAACCAACCTAAATGTCCACTGACAGGTGAGTGAATGAAGAAATCGTGGTACATATGCACAGGGGAATATTACTTAGCCATAAAAGGAACAAATTTGATTCAGTTCCAGAGAGGTGGATAAATCTAGAGCCTGCTATACACAGTGAAGTGCGTGCCAGTAAGAGAAAAGTAAATATCATGTATTAACGCATACATATGGAATCGAGGGAAATGGTGCTGGGAACCTATCTGCAGGGCAGCAGCAGAGATGCAGACATAGAGAAGAGACTTGTGGACACAGTGGGGAAAGGACAGGGTGGGGTGAACCGAGAGAGTAGCACTGAAACATACACACTACCGTAAGTAAGCCAGACGGCCAGCGAGAATATGCCGTGTGATGATCTGGAGCTCTGTGACAAGGCGGGGGTGGGTGGGATGGGGTGCGAGATGGGAGGGAGGCTTGGGAAGGACAGGACATATGTTTACCTGTGGCTGATTCCTGTTGATGTACGACAACAACCAAGACAACACTGTAAAGCCATTATCCTCCAACTAAAAATAAATGTTCAGAAACAAATATGAAATAGCTACTACGTTAAAGGTTTTAATGGAAAAAGAGGAGAGCCTATATTGTCAGATGATGAATTTCAACAGACTTGAAAACTATAAGAGTCAAATGGAAATGGAATATAATAGAGATGAGAATTCTTTTGACAAGTTCATCAGTAAACCTGACACAGATGCATAAAAGTCAGTGAACTTGAATCCAGACAAATAGAAATTAGCCAAACTGAAACACAAATAGAAAAATGAATGAAAATAAACAGGGCATCTAAGACGTGGGCAATACCAAACTGTTCAGCAAATGTCTAACTAGAATCGCAGGAGAAGAGAATAAAAGGCTGAAGAAATATTTGAAGAGCTAATGGATAAGAATTTTCAAAAAAAAAAAAATACACTAAATCACAAATCCAAAACGCTCAAAAACATGTTACACACAGAGGAACAAAAGTAACAATTATATCACAGACTAAGTAATTCAGAAGACAAAGGAGTGACATTCCTGAAAGAAAACAATTCTCAACTCAGAACTTTACACACACAACTCTCTACATGAAAGTGAAATAAACAAACAGCTTTTCAGACAAACTGCTGAGAGAATTCATTACCAGCAGACATATACTATAATATTAAAGAAAGTTTTTCAGATGGAAGACTATGATACAAAATCGAAACTTGGATCTCCACAAAGACAGGAAAATATCTGATAATGATTAAAATGAAGACAGTTATAATTAAAGGTCTAAGGTAACCCAAAGGAGAAAAATTAGTCTTTTAAACAAATAGTACTGAAACAACCGGATAACTACACACAAAAGGAAAAACAAAGAATCTTGGCTCATATCTCATCTTCTATACAAAAATTAATCAAAATATAAACTTCTAGAAGAAATCACAGGAGAAAAATCTATGTGTCCTTCAGGTAGGCAAAGGGTTGCTTAGATACAACACCAAAAAGATGATCCATTTTTTAAAAATTAAGAAAAAAGAATAAGAATTGAGACATTCTCTTTGAAAGACATGATTAAAAACTGAAAAGAGATTCTGGAATACAAGAGTGGATCAACAAACAAAAATCAATATAAGCTATCATATTAGCAAGAACGAAGGAGAAAACCACGTGATCATCTCAATTGACGTAAACAAAAAGCACCGAAAAATTTCATCACCCTTTTGTGATTCAAAGCACTCAATAAACTTGGAATAGAAAGAAATTTGCTTAACATAAAAAGGCCATATAAGAAAAGCACATAACTAATATCAGACTCAGAGGTGAAAGACTGAAGTTTTTTCCTTTAAGATCAGAAAATAAGAGAAGCATTATTACTTCACCACTTAAAATTCAATATGGTACAGAAAGTCCCAGCCAGAGGAATCAGGCAATTAATAGATAAAAAGCATCTAAATCGGAAAGGAAGAAGTGGAATTATCTCTGTTGTGGACGACATGATCTTATATGTAGATAATCCTAAAGAAGCCACAAAGAAAGCTGTTAGAACAAATGAGCTCAGCAAAGCTGCAGGATGTAAAAATCAGCACATGAAAATCAGCTGTGATTCTATAGATACTGAATAATATGTAAAGGAAATTAAGAAAACAATGCCATTCACAACAGCATTAAATAGAAGAAACTACTTAGGAATAAACTTAACCAAGAAAGTGAAAGACCTGTACAATGCAAGTAAGTTGCTGAACAATATTAAAGACACAAATAAACAGAAAGACACACCATGGAGACGGATGGAAGATTTAATATTGCGAAGATGTCAATACAACACAAAGTGATCTACAAATTCAGTGCAATCCCTATCAAAATCCCAACAGTGCTTTTTAGAGAAATAGAAAAATCCATCCTAAAATTCATATGGGCATCTCAAGAAATTCTGAATAGACAAAACAATCTTGAAAAATCAAGAACAAAGTTAGAGGTCTCACATTTCCGGATTTCAAACTTCTTACAAAGCTACTGTAATCAAAACAGCATAGTATTGACATAAAGGCAGACACAAAGACCAAAGGAATAGAAAGTCCAGAAATAAACCCTCACATATGGGATCAAATGATTTTCACATCTGTGGCTGCCATGGCCATTCAATGGGAAAACGACAATTTTTTCAACAACTGGTGCTGGGAAAACTGGATATCCACATGGAAAAGACTGAAGTTAGTTCTGTGCTTCACATCATATGCAAAAAATAACTATAAACGGATCAAAGACTTAAGCATAAGAGCTAAAACTATAAAACTCTTCATGAGGAAAAAAAATATATGAAAAGTTTCATAACACTGTACATGATTTCTTGGATATATCATGGGCAATAAAAGAAAAAACAGATACAGTTGGACTATGGCAAAATTTAAAACTTCTGTGCATCAAAGGATACAATCAAGACAGTGAAAAGGCAACCTACAAATTGGAAAATAAATCTGCAAAACATATATCCAGAATCTATGAAGAACTCCTACAATTCAAGATCAAAAAACAAGTAGGCTGACTAGAATAAACATTTCCCCAAAGAAGATACACAAATGGCCAGTAAACAATTAAGAAGATGTTCAACCTTGCTAGTGTTAGGGAGATGCAAATCAGATTCACAATGAAATACCACCTCCCACTGATTAGGAGGGCTACTATCAGAAAAGCAGAAAACAACAAATGGTGGTGAGAATGTGAAGAAA
>SJYA01013243.1:0-11172 GCA_006410615.1 Neotragus moschatus
AGGGTGGGATGATTTGGGAGAATGGCATTGAAACATGTATAATATCATATATGAAAAAAATCACCAGTCTAGTTTCAATGCATGATATTGGATACTTGAAGCTGGTGCACTGTGATGACCCGGCGGGATGGTACAGGGAGGGAGGTGGGAGGGGAGTTCAGGATGGGGAACACATGTATACCCATGGTGGATTCACATTGATGTATGGCAAAACAAATACAATATTGTTAAGTAATTAGCCTCCAGTTAAAATAAATAAATTTACATTAAAAAAAAAAAAACACTGGACAACCATGGAATTCCCAAGGCAGATATACATTTATTTGAACCACTTATTTTAGAAAATTAGGTCCTATCTAGCATTGCATAAAATTAGCATGGATAATGAGAGAATATTATGAATTTTGTAAAATAAAAAGTTCAAAAATTAATGTTTAGTAAACAATATATAAATTAAAAAAAAAAAAGCTGTGGTTTTTCCAGTATGGAATTTATGTATGCGAGAGTTGGACTATAAAGAAAGCTGAGCACCAAAGAATTGATCCTTTATAATTGTGATCTTGTAGAAGACTCTTCAGAGTCACTTGGACAACAAGGAGATCCAACCAATCCATTCTAAAGGAAATCAGTCCTTATTATACATTGCAAGGACTGATGCTGAAGCTGAAACTCCAATACTTTGGACACCTGATGCAAATAACTGATTCATTGGAAAAGACCCTGATGCTGGGAAAGATTGAAGGCAGGAGGAGAAGGGACGACAGAGGATGAGATGGTTGGGTGGCATGACCAACTCAATGGACATGAGTTTGAGTAAACTCTGGAAGTTGGTAGTCAACAGGGAAGCCTGGCATGGTGTAATCCATGGGGTTGCAAAGAACTGGACACGACTGAATGACTGAACTGAAGTTCAAATAGGAAACAAAAAAAGGTGAAAAGAATTAAGAAAGAAATATCTATAGAAATTCAGATCACTGTAACTAGGAAGTAGAAACTATAAAGATGAACCAAATTCAGACAATTCCTCTGCTGAGATAAAAACCAATCTAAAAACAATGAAGACCAGACTAGATTATACTGAAAAACAATAAAGCCACCTGGAATGTAAAATAAAGGAAATCACCCACACAGGAATGCATGCAAAAATAGAAAAAAAAGAAGATAAAGATAAAAAAGAAAATAACATACAAGATCTATGGGATAAAATATAATGTGCCAACCAACACATAATAAAGCTTCAAGAAGAAGGGAGAGAAAAGGAGATTGAAAATGTATTTGAAGAAATTTGGCTAAAAATCCCCAAACTAAATTAGGAAACATATTGAGGTACAGGAAGCACAAAGGGCCCTCAACAAGATGAACTCCAAAAGAACCTGACCAAAACATATCATAATGAAAATGGCAAAACGAGGGAACTCTCATAAAGCTATCAGTTGATATCTCTGCAGAAATTTTGCTGGCCAGAAAGGAGCGACATAACATATTCAAAGTCCTGAAAAGGAAAAATCTACAACCTCGGATACTCTAATCAGCTAGACTATCATTTAGAATAGGAGACATAAAGAATGTCTCTCTTTATAAATAATTTCTAACATAACTCAGCAAAACTAAACCTAACTTAAAACAAATACTGAAGATCTTCTATGAATAGCAAAGAAGCAAGAATTAATGGAAAAGAGAAAATCACAATAGGAAAGGCAAATATATAAAAGAATTGAAGAGCAAGAATAGGGAACACGTGTATACCCATGGCGGATTCATGTTGATGTATGGCAAAACCAATACAATATTGTAAAGTAATTAACCTGCAATTAAAATAAATAAATTTATATTTAAAAATAAAAATAAACAAAAAAGGATTTCTTTACTTAGAAAATAAACAAAATAAAAAATAACAAAAGAAATAACCAAGAAATCCAAGAGTTGGATGTTTGTAAAGATTAAATCTGTTTAGGTTTACCAGGAAGAAAAAAGAGAGAATTCAAATAAAGAAGACAAGAAATGAAAGAGGCAAAATAACAATGAATACTGTAGAATTATAAAAAATCATTAGAGAAACTATGAACAGTTATATGCCAACAAGCTGAACAGCCAAGAAGAAATAGGGAAGTCTAGAAGAATACTGCCTGCCAAAACTGAGTCAAAGTAAAACAGATAAACTGATCATTAAAAATGAAACTGAACATGTATTTTTAAAAAAGAGAGAAAGAAAAAGTTTCCTCTAAGCAAAGGTGCAGGACCGGAAGGCTGCAATAGAAAATTTCACCAAACATTTAAAAAATATTTAACATCGACTCTGCTCAAATTACTCCAAAGAAGCGTGGAGGAGAAAACATTCTCAAATTAAATCTGTGAAGCAGACTGGTATCCAAACAGCCAGGATACCAAAGCCAGAAAAGACACTACCAAAATAAAATAAAATTATATATATATATATACACACACCAATATAATTGATGAATATAGATGTCAAAATGCTCAACAAAATATTAGCAAATGGAATTCAATAATACATAAAAAAAAACAGACACTATGATCAAATTGGATTCATCCCAGAATCAGAAGGATGGCTCAGCAAATGCAAATCAATCAATGAAAGGAAAAACAGAAGGTACATGATCATCTCATTAGATGCAGAAAAAGCATTGGACAAAATACAGTATCTACTGATGATAAAAACTCTCACTAAAGTGAATATAGAAGGAACATATCTTAATATAATAAAAACCATTCACAACAACCCTACCGTCAACATAGTACTCAACAGTGAAAAGCTGAAGGCCTTTCTGATAAATTCAGGAACAAGACAAGGATGCCAACTCTCACTGTGCATGCATGCTAAATCACTTCAGTCGTGTTCAATTCTTTGTGACCCTATGGACTGTAGCCCATCAGATTCCTTTGTTGATGAGATTCTCCTGACAAGAATACTGAAATGGGTTGCTATGCCCTCCTCTAGGGGATCTTCCTGACCTTCAGCTCCTGCACTGGCAGGCAGGATTTTTACCACGTACTAGTGGTAAATTGAAAGCCCACCCATTCTCACCACTTCTATTTAAATGGTATTGGAAATCCTAGTCACAACAATCATAGAACAATAAGTAGAGATTATCCCAGCTGGAGTGGAAGGTGGTAAAACTATCACTATTTACAGATGTCATGATACTCTATAGAGAACTCCAAACTTCCAAATGGAAATTGTTAGAATTAATACATTCGGCAAGGTAGTAAGAAAAAAAAAATAAACATGTAGAAATCTGTTAATTTATTTAATAAAGAAATATAACAAATATAAAGAAAAATGCATTTAATATTACACACACAAATTTAAATACCTAGCATTAGACACAACTAAGTTGAAAGAAGTATAACCTTAAAAATATATAACACAGAGAAAGGAAATTAAACATAATTCAAATAAATTGAAATATATATTATGCTCTTGAATTTGAAGAGTTAATACTTTAAAATAGCCATAACACCCAAAGTTGTCTAGAGATTTAATGTGCTACCTATCAAAATACTCATGACATTTTTCTTAACTTTGGTGCAGTTCAGTCACTCAGGTGTGTCTGACTCTTTGTGACCCCATGAACTGCAGCACTACAGGCTTCCCTGTCCATCACCAACTCGTGGAGCTTCTCAAACTCAAGACCATTGAATTGGTGATGCCATCCAGCCACCTCTTCCTCTGTCGTCCTTTTTTTCCTCCCACTTTCAATCTTTCCCAGCATTAGGATCTTTTCCAGTGAGACTGTTCTTCACATCAGGTGGCCAAAGTATTGGAGTTTCAGCTTCAGCGTCAGTCTTTCCAGTGAATATTCAGGACTGATTTCCTTTGGGATGGACTGGTTGGATCTCTTTGCAATCCAAGGGACTCTCAAGAGTCTCACCAACACTACAGTTCAAAAGCATCAATTCTTTAGTGCTCAGCTTTCTTTATAGTCCAACTCTTACATCCACACATGACTACTGGAAAAACCATACCTTTGACAAGATGGACTTCTCTTGGCAAAGCAATGTATCTGCTTTTTAATATGCTGCCTAGATTGGTCATCGCTTTTCCTCCAAGAAACAAGAGTCTTTTAATTTCATGGTTACAGTCACCATCTGCAGTGATTTTGGAGACGCCAAAATAGTCTGTCACTGTTCCCATTGCTTCCCAGACTATTTGCCATGAAGTGATCGGACCAGATGCCATGATCTTAGTTTTTTGAATGTTGAGTTTTAAGCCAACTTTTCTACCCTCCTCTTTCACTTTCATCAAGAGGCTCTTTATTTCTTCTTCACTTTCTGCCATAAGAGTGGTGTCATTGGCATATCTGAGGTTATTGATATTTCTCCTGGCAATCTTGATTCTAGCCTGTGCTTCATCCAGCCCAGTGTCAGAACAAGACCCAGTTTTCCCCTCAGTCAGTCTCTCCCATCAGGAAGCTTTAATAAGCCTCTTATCCTTCTCCATCATTGGGCAGACAGACTGAAAATGATAATCACAGAAAACTAATTTGATCACATGGAACACAACCTTGTCTAACTCAGTGAAACTATAATCCATGCCATTTAGGGCCACCAAAGATGAATGGGTCGTGGTAGAGAATTCTGACAAAATGTGGTCCATTGGAGAAGGGAATGGCAAACCACTTCAGTATCCTTGCCTTGAGAACTCCATGATAGTATGAAAAGGCAAAAAGATAGGATACTGAAAGATGAACTCCCCATGTCAGCAGGTGCCCAATATGCTACTGGAGATCAATGGAGAAATAAATCCAGAAAGAATGAAGAGATGGAGTCAAACCAAAAACAACACCCAGTTGTGGACGTGACTGGTGATGGAAGCATGGTCTGATTCTGTAAAGAGCAATATTGCATAGGAACTTGGAATGTTAGGTCATGAACACTATGAAAAAGTTATTATAAGATTAAATAATACTTAAAATCTCACTTTCAGGAGCATGAAAAAATACTCGTGTTTCATTATTTCATTTATTTACTGAGATCCTCATAATTTGGCCTTTTATTATTTCAGAAGTGGTATAAAATAAAATAAGCTTGAAACATGTTATTCAACTCTTTTCCACTAGTATAAATGAAGAGTTGACTTTCTTTGCAGGATCTGAAGAATTTTCAAATTATGTAATCATTTGTTTCATGCATTCAACAAATATAAACTATTTATCAGCCAGGAATAATTCAAATGATGATAATTTAGCATTAAAGCAAGCATAAAGTTATATTCACAAACCTTAAGTTAGAGTCTACTCTTCCTAAAGTCTGAACTAACACAACACTGCGAATCAATTATATCCAATAACAATTTTGAAAAAGAAGACAATGACAATTTGGTACATATACACAATGGAATACTACTCAGTCATAAAAAATAATGAAATATGATATTTGCAGCAACATGGATAGACCTAGAGATTATCATACTAAATCAGAAGTAAGTCAAAGAAAGACAAATATCATATGCTGTCACTCATATGTAGAATTCAATTTTTGAAATAAAATGATATAAATAAGCTTATTTACAAAACAGAAACAGACATACAGATTTTGAAAACATATGTGTGGCTACTAAAGGAGAAATACGGGGTGGGGTATGAATTAAGAGTTCACAATTAACATACACACACTACTTAACATGAAATAGATGGCCAACAAGAACCTACATAGCACAGGTAACTCTATTCTATATGGGAAAAGAATTTGAAAAAAAAGAATATATGTATATGTATAAGAGAATCACTTTGCTATAACACTTGAAGTTAATACACCATTGTAAATCAACTACACTTCATCATTTTTTTTTTTAATGCTATTATTGAGTTCAGGCCAGTCTCTCAGTCGTGTCCAACTCTTTGCAGCCCCATGAATTGCAGCATGCCAGGCCTCCCTGTCCATCACCAAATCCCGGAGTTCACTCAAACTCCCATCCATCGAGTCAGTGATGCCATCCAGCCATCTCATCCTTGGTCGTTTCCTTCTCCTCCTGCCCCCAATCCCTCCCAGCATCAGAGTATTTCCAAATGAGTCAACTCTTCGCATGAGGTGGCCAAAGTACTGGAGTTTCAGCTTTAGTATTATTCCTTCCAAAGAACACCCAGGACTGATCTCCTTTAGAGGTTTTATATATCAAATAAAATAGTACATAATTTAGAAAATGGTATAGTGAACAATGAGAAAATAATCCATAAAATAGTTAAGGAACTTAAAATTTTTTTTTCCTGTGAAGTCCCTATAGTTTTTTTTTTAAACCAATACAATACTGTGAAGTAATTAGCCTCCAATTAAAATAAATTAAATTTAAAAAAAATTAATACATAGCATGCCTCTAATTTTGGTTATCTGTAAGATTCCACTTATAATTAAACAGTATATGGTTTTATTTAAAAGAGGTCAGTATACTTGATTTCTAAAAATTTTGAAAGAATATAATTCAACTGCATATATTATATATTCTATATATTGACCTGTGGTGTTAGAGAAGACTCTTGAGAGTCCCTTGGACTGCAAGGAGATACAACCAGTCTATCCTAAAGAAAATCAGTCCTGAGTATTCTTTGGAAGGTCTGATGCTGAAGCTGAAACTCCAATACTTTGGTCACCTGAGGTGAAGAACTGACTCATTTGAAAAGATCCTGATGCTGGGAAAGATTGAAGGCAGGAGAAGAAGAGAACAACGGAGGATAAGATGCTTGGATGGCATCACCGACTCAAAGGACATGAGTTTGAACAAGCTTCATGAGTTGGTGATGGACAGGGAAGGCTGCTGTGCTGCAGTCTATGGGGTCACACATAGTCAGACAGGACTGAGCGACTCAGCTGAACTGAATTGATATTGAAATTGCTTTTGTTGTTCAGTCATGGTGTCACAAAAAGTTGGACACAACTGGGTGAGTGAACAACAATTGTATACTGCAGCAATAATTTGTAAGAATAGATGGTCACTTTTGAAAATATGTCATGGAATATGAGAACTGTCCATAATTCAATGTGAATTATTTATTACTTTGTAAAACACAGATAATGACTTTGAGTTTTCAAGCTGTCTATATTTTAAGTTTCCATATAAACATACATGCAAAATCTGCAGAAGAAAATCACTGCAGCTTTCTAAGTTATGTAAGTGATAATAAAGAATAAAGAAGTTTTTTATAGAAAGAAATTTCTTTCTGCTTTAATATAGCATCATATGTATTCATAAACATTTTGTAATGTAAAAGAAAATTTAAAATAGCACAAAGACATCTAGCTGAACATATATTTTTGACCATAAAAAGAAAAAATGAGAGTCTTGTTTCAGTGTTGCATCTGGAGGACATGAGATGAAGGGGAAAATGTTCGTTGAGCATGAGAGGACATATACTGCCAAACACAGCACTACAGTACTCCCTATGGGCATAATACCACTCTAATATCTCATCACATGTGTCTGAGATGTATCTTATTTCAATAATTTTCATCAAAATTCAGTAAGACAAAGTATTCATATCTATTTTAAAAAGTTTTTTTTTGAGGTATAGTTGATTTGCAATGTGTTAATTTCTGCTATACACAAAAATGATTTGGGTATTGTTGTTGTTCACTCACTTAGCTGTATCTGTCTCTTTGTATATCTATATAATTTTTATTTATATATTTATATAGGTATATCTTTATAATTTATATAATTATATAAATATAAAATTATATCTCTATATAGATAGATATACCTGAGTTTTGTCTGATTTAGGTATATCTATATATCTTTTGTTTTTATTTTTTTATTATGGCTTATACAGTAAGACATTATTTCCATCTTTATATAATAGTTTGCATGTGCTAATCTTCAACTTCCAGTCCTTCCCTTACCTATTCCTCCTCCCCTTTGACATGTCTGTTCTCTATGTCTGTGAGTCTGTTTCTGTTTTGTAGGTAAATTAATCTGTGTCATATTTTAGATTCCACATATAAGTGATATCATATGATATTTGTCTTTCTCTGACTGGCTGACTTTGCTTAGTATAGCTCTTCAAACTTCTGTCTTTATTTCTTTTGGGTATATAGCCAAATGTGGAGTCACTGAATCATATGATATTTCTATTTTTAAGTTTTCCCCAAATTTCTATATTGTTTTCCATAGAGGCTAAACTAACCTACATTCCCACGAAGAAGTGCTCCATTTTCTGCACATTCTTGCCAACACTTTTTATCCCTTGTCTTCTTGATGACTGCCATTCTAATAGCTGTGAGATGCTATCTTACTGTAGTATATGTTGGCCAGTTGGATGTCTTCTTTGGTAAAATATCTGTTTAATTCCTGTTAGGGAAGTTAAATGAAAGTAGTTCAGGCTTCAGAGACAAGAAAGTAGAGTAGACATTTGTCCTTGCTTATGACCTCTGTGGACACTGCCCTGACTACATGACTGCTCCTGAGTGCACCTATTGTTACCAGTAACCCAGGGGCACTAAAGATAAGACAGGGGCAGATCTTGAAATTGTTGAGCCCCTGGAAGGGGTCTAGGGAACTAAATCTGGTGCTTAACAACATTCCAAGATTTTCAAGAGAAAACAAACAACATTATAAAAAATATTAACATAAAACCAGAGCTACAATTTGTCAGTTTGCAACCTAAGATTGTAGGTGAACACTCCCGAAAAGACAATTTTGAAGTTTTACCTGTGGAAGACCTTTTCCCAACTGGGACTCCAGATTGCATAACATGGGACTTCCTAGCACTGTTTGAGCCTGAGTGGTGTTTGAATTGGCCTAATTAGGTGATGTATGTACTCTCATCTACAGTTTCTGTTTCTCTTTTCTTTTAGTTATTGTATATTGAAAGTAAGTTAGGTACTTCTCTATTAAATACTGAAAGTATTTATTTGCTATAGTAAGTGATGCCTTCTGTTAATGAATCCTTTGGACTGGAAACAAAAGTTAAAACTTTCAGTAAAATAGTTCCTTTGCCCATTTTAAAAATCAGATTGCTTATTTTTGTTACTGAAAGGTTCTGTTCTGCTGCCTGTCTAACCAGCTATTGCAAACTAACCATTTCAGGAGCTTGAGAGCCCATAGAAAGTTCCTGGTCAAAAGTGGAACAGAAGTTAGTGAAAATCGCTCACAGTTGTGTCCAACTCCTTGTGACCCCATAGGCTATACAGTTCATGGAATTCTCCAGGCCAGAATACTAGAGTGGGTAGCCTATCCCTTCTCCAGCAGATCTTCCTGACCCAGTAATTGAACTGGGGTCTCCTGCATTGCAGGAGCTATCAGGGAAGCTTGAACAAGTGCTGAACAATTCCCCCAAGGTGGGGTGTGATTGGGGTGAGAAAATGAAGAAATTCATGACTTTTTTTTTTATACCAAAGAAATGTTTATATCCTTACAGTCTAGGAGCAAAATTACCCTCCAAAATCTAATATACAAGCTCTGAACCATGAAATTTTTTTTAAGGTTTGCAAAAAGATCTTGACTCTTCAGCTTCCAGAAAGATAACTTTAATAAATTTATCTTTTCTCTGTTATGCTGGACTGAAGACAAGCTTTATTCCCCCTTCAAATAACATCTTCCTTAATATTCTACTTGTCCCAACAATAAGATAGTTTACTACTTAATTGTAAGATTTTTTTTCCTGCATCTCCAATGCCTCTAACATAATATATGATCACTGTTGTTTGTTGTGCCTTAAAGATTTTATGGGGGGAAGGGGTGCCTTTGAGCATTAAACCATCCCATGTGATGGCAAATGTAACTCTTCAAAATAGTCATTTTCATGGTTCAATATTTTATGTTGTCAAGATGGGGAATTAAAAAGCTTCTAACAAATCTTCCCCTTTACTAAATACTTCTGAGCACATGGTACACATTAGGGTACTTCTTGTTATCCTAATAGTCTGAGGTATCCATTTTTCTGTTTTAAACTGGTTTCTGACCAAAGAAGTTAAATTTTTGCACAAGATCACANGTTTGCAAAAAGATCTTGACTCTTCAGCTTCCAGAAAGATAACTTTAATAAATTTATCTTTCTCTGTTATGCTGGACTGAAGACAAGCTTTCATTCCCCCTTCAAATAACATTTTCCTTAATATTCTACTTGTCCCAACAATAAGATAGTTTGCTACTTAATTGTAAGATTTTTTTTCCTGCATCTCCAATGCCTCTAACATAATATATGAGCACTGTTGTTTGTTGTGCCCTAAAGATTTTATGGGGGGAAGGGGTACCTTTGAGCATTAAACCATCCCATGTGATGGCAAATGTAACTCTTCAAAATAGACATTTTCATGGTTCAATATTTTATGTTGTCAAGATGGGGAATTAAAAAGCTTCTAAAAAATCTTCCCCTTTACTAAATACTTCTGAGCACATGGTACACATTAGGGTACTCCTTGTTATCTTAATAGCCTGAGGTATCCATTTTTCTGTTTTAAACTGGTTTCTGACCAAAGAAGTTAAATTTTTACACAAGATCACACAGCTATTAGGGGTTTCCCAGATGGCTCACTGGTAAAGAACTCGCCTGACAAAGCAGAAGATCTGGGTTCCATCCCTGAGAAGGGAAGACCCCCCTTGGTGAAGGAAATGACAACCCTTTCCAGTATTCTTGCTTGGAAAATTCCATGGACAGAGGAGTCTGGTGGGTGACAGTTCATTGGGATTGCAGAGTCAGACACAATTCAGTGACTAAACAACAATAGATCTTTATATATTTTCTATATTAACCCCTTATCAATATACATTTTGCAAATATTTCTCCCATTCTTCATGTTGCTGTTTCATTTTGTTGATGATGTCTTTAGCTATGAGGAAATTTTCAAGTCAGTGAATCAGATGTGAAGCATTTAGAGGTGTCGTTGAATCTTTGAAATATTGNTCAGTGACTAAACAACAATAGATCTTTATATATTTTCTATATTAACCCCTTATCAATATACATTTTGCAAATATTTCTCCCATTCTTCATGTTGCTGTTTCATTTTGTTGATGATGTCTTTAGCTATGAGGAAATTTTCAAGTCAGTGAATCAGATGTGAAGCATTTAGAGGTGTCGTTGAATCTTTGAAATATTGTAAAGTGTTTGTGTTGCTGTGATGGGGATTTGCGGTTTCTGTACCTACTGCTGGTTTTAGAATCTGTCTGTAGTTTTATACAGGTGCTGACCCATGCTGTGATGTGTGTGCTGTGCACAT
>SJYA01013244.1:0-11045 GCA_006410615.1 Neotragus moschatus
TATAATAGGCTCCAGTTTCACCCACCTCCTTAGAACTGATTCACATGCATTCTTTTTAATAGCTGAGTAATATTCCATGTGTATGTGTACCACAGCTTTCTTATCCATTTGTCTGCTGATGGCGTAGTCCACATTTTAAGCTGCTGTGTTCTCCTGCTTCCTTGGCCCAGGAGAGAAGGTATTTGGTGGTGTGAGGTCTAGGTTGTCAGCCCAGAGTCCAGCCAGAAAAGGACTTTGCAACGTTGTCCCATGGTCAGCAGGGACAGAGAGCTGGCTCTTGAGGAGCCGAACTAGCCTCCAGCAGCAGCTTCTCTTTTTTTCTCTTTTCCTTCCTTCTCTGTCAGCAGACACAGCCTCCATAATGAAGTTCTAACTCTCCTGATTCTGTGATAGAGAATCCGTGAACCCTGCCTTTTTTTAATTAAAAATATCTTCATGACATTTTAAAAACTATAAAAGCTCATTTCAGAAAATCCAAATCATGTAGAATTATATAAACTGAAGAGCAAAAATGCTACGTTTTCTTCCGTGTAATCCCACGCCTTTTATTAACAGTTTGGAAATAGCCTGCTTGGGTTGTGTTTCCCTTCTGCAAGAAATCGTATTTATTTTTACTATATAAGGAATACAAAAGCTTCTTATTTAAAAATATCAAACAGCACAGCCAAAGCTCAAGCACCTTTGGACCACGCTCCTTATTTCCGTTAGTCGCTGTCCTCAGTTTGCTTTTCCGTCCTTTTCCCCTTCGTTTGCACATGTAAATAACTGTCACGAATACAGCTTCATGGCCTGTCCTCTCAGTATGACTTACATCAAGCAGCGAGCTCTCGCTCTGTCTCTACTGGAGGAGGCACGTGTCATTTAGATCTTTCTGTATCAGCGTGCGTGTCTCGCGGGTTCTCACTCCCCCGTGTGTGCTGTGTGTGTAGGCCGAGCGCTCTGCTCAAGCAGCCCCCTCTCACTGCTCAGATTCAGTTTCCTCCCAGTTTTTCACTAAACAAAGCCTCAGTAGAGGCCTCTTGTTTCGATCACCAGATTTAGCAAATAAGAATACAGGATACCCAGTTAAATGTAAAAACTTGGACATTTTTTTTTTTAATTTAAAAAAAATGATTCATTGTTTACCTGAAATTCACATTTAAATGTGTGTCCTATGTTTCCTCTGGCAACACACCTCCTTATGCACATTTGCAAGTATTTAAAGGCCCCACTTCTTTGCTTTTAAAGTCTTTTGTCTGATTTTCTTAAATTAAAAATTGTGTTACAAAGCATTTCATATATGCACAAAAATATAGACAATAAAGGAGCAAATATCCATGTAATCACCATGCAGCTTTTCCAGGTCTTAATGTTTCACCAAGTTTATGTGTTTTTTTTTTCTTTTTTAATAAAAGAAACAAAACATTATTGGTGCCTGTATACCCTTTAGGCCCACGTGTCCTTCCTAAGCCAGAGTAACCACTGAGTTCGGTGTCTATTGTTCCTGTGTATTTGTTTCTGCTTTTATATTGATGCTATCATCATGTGGAAAGCTCATCCTACTGTACATATTTTCAGCTTGCTTTTTTGCTTAGCATTGTTTTTGAGATTTGTCCTTGTGGGTACATGTAACTCCAGTTCACGTGTTTTTAAAGCTGTGTGGATTTTTGTTGCATGAATATACTGTGATGTACTTATTCACCCTTCTCTTGATGAGGATTTTCATTGCTGCCAATAATTTACTACTATAAACTGTATTACAAATAATAATCCTTATGTCTTTATGCTAAGAACTTCTTCTCTAGGGAACAATTTAGGAGCAGAATTGCTAGGTCATTTCCCCCTTACCAGAGTTAGTAAGTGTGTTTTCCAAAGGAGCTGTGCCAGCTTGTGCCCCACTCATTTTGGTCAGATAGTTATTATGGTTTAGTCAGTGATTTACCATGGACGGTATAAAACTGTCATTTTAAATTTGTTCTTAGCCACTTCCCTGGTAGTTCAGTTGGTAAAGAATCTGCCTACAGTGCAGGAGACTGGGTTTGATGCCTGGATCAGGAAGATCCTCTGGAGAAGAAAATGGCAACCCACTCCAGTGTTCTTGCCTAGGAAATCCCATGGACAGAGGAGCCTGGTAGGCTACAGTCCATGGGGTCACAAAGAATCAGGCGTGACTCGGTGACTAAACCACCATCAGAGTGGTTGAACATTTTCTCATGTGGCTTTTACATGTTGTATATTATTTTTCTTTTCTCTTCCTTTTTTTTTCTTATTGATTTGTAGACGTTCTTTATTTATTTTGGATATTGTCAGTTGTGCACTGCTCACAGCATGAGACTTGTCTTTTCACTGTTTTGAGTGGCCTCTGTTGTATCAAAGTTTTTAGTTTTAGGATAGTAAGTTTCAATGAAACTGTGAGCCATGCCATGTAGGGCCACCCAAAATGGACAGGTCACGTTGGAGAGTTCTGACAAAATGTGGTCCTCTGGCGTAGGGAATGGTAAACCTCTTCAGTATTCTTGCCTTGAGAACCCCATGAATAATATGAAAAGGCAAAGAGATATGACATTGAAAGATGAACTCCCCAGGTCTGTAGGTGCCCAATATGCTACTGGAGAAGAATGGAGAAGTAACTCCAGAAAGAATGAAGAGTCAGAGCCAAAGCAAAAACAATTCCCAGCTGCGGATGTGGCTGGTGATGGAAGTCAAGTCTGATGCTGTAAAGAACAATACTGCATAGGAACCTGGAATGTTAGGTCCATGAATCAAGTAAATTGGAAGTGGTCAAACAGGAGGTGGCAAGAGTGAACATAGACGTTTTAGGAATCAGTGAACTAAAATGGATGGAAATGGGCGAATCTAACTCAGATGACCATTACATCTACTACTGTGGGCAAGAATCCCTTAAAAGGAATGGAGTAGCCATCATAGTCAACAAAAGAGTCCAAAATGCAGTACNTAAACTGGAAGTGGTCAAACAGGAGGTGGCAAGAGTGAACATAGATGTTTTAGGAGTCAGTGAACTAAAATGGATGGGAATGGGCGACTCTAACTCAGATGACCATTATATCTACTACTGTGGGCAAGAATCCCTTAAAAGGAAGGGAGTAGCCATCATAGTCAACAAAAGAGTCCAAAATGCAGTACTTGGGTGCAGTCTCAAAAATGACAGAATGATCTCTCTTCATTTCCAAGGCAAACCATTTAATACCACAATAATCCAAGTCTATGCCCTAACCAGTAATGCTGAAAAAGCTGAAGTTGAATGGTTCTATGCAGACCTACAAGACCTGCTAGAACTAACACCCAAAAAAGATGTCCTTTTCATCATAAGGGACTAGAATTCAAAAGTAGGAAGTCAGGAGATACCTGGAGTAACAGGCAAAGTTGGCCTTGGAATACAAAATGAAGCATTACAAAGGCTGATAGTTTTGCCAAGAGAACGCACTGGTCATAGCAAACACGCTCTTCCAACAACATAAGAAAAGACTCTATATATGGACATAACAGATGATCAGTACTGAAATCAGATTGATTTTATTCTTTGCAGCCAAAGATGGAGAACCTCTATACAGTCAGCCAAAACAAGACCGGGAGCTGACTGTGGCTCAGATCATGAACTCCTTATTGCAAAATTCAGATTTAAATTGACAAAAGTAGGGAAAACCACTAGACCATTCAGGTATGACCCCAAATAAAATCCCTTATGATTATACAGTGGAAGTGACAAATAGATTCAAGGGATTAGATCTGATAGACAGGGGGCCTAAAGAACTATGGATGGAGGTTCATGACATTGTACAGGAGGTGATCAAGACCATTCTCAAGAAAAAGAAATGCAAAAAGGCAGAACAGTGGTCTGAGGAGGCCTTACAAATAGCTGAGAAAAGAAGAGGAGCTAAAGGCAAAGGAGAAAAGGAAAGATATATACAATTGAATGCAGAGTTTCAAAGAATATCAAAGAAAGATAAGAAAGCCTTCCTCAGTGATCAATGCAAAGAAATAGAGGAAAACAATAGAATGGAAAAGACTAGAGATCTCTTCAAGAAAATTAGAGATACCAAGGGAACATTCCATGTGAAGATGGGCACAATAAAGAAGAGAAATGGTATGAACCTAACAGAAGCAGAAGATATTAAGAAGAGGTGGTAAGAACACACAGAAGAGCTATACAAAAAAAGATCTTCATGACCCAGATAGCCACGATGATGTGATCACTGAGCTAGACCTAGACATCCTGGAATGTGAAGTCAAGTGGGCCTTAGGAAGAAGTATCACTACAAACAAAACTAGTAGAGTTGATGGAATTCCAGTTGAGCTCTTTCAAATCCTGAAAGATGATGCTGTGAAAGTGCTGCACTCAATATACCAGCAAATTTGGAAAACTCAGCAGTGGCCACAGGACTGGAAAAGACCAGTTTTCATTCCAATCCCAAAGAAAGGCAATGCCAAAGAATGCTCAAACTACCGCACAATTGCACTCATCTTACATGCTAGTAAAGTAATGCTCAAAATTCTCCAAGCCAGGCTTCAGCAGTACGTGAACTGTGAACTTCCAGATGTTCAAGCTGGATTTGGAAAAGGCAAAGGAACCAGAGATCAAATTGCCAACATCTGCCGAATCATAGGAAGAGCAAGAGAGTTCCAGAAAAAGAGCTACTTCTGCTTTAATGACTATGCCAAAGCCTTTGACTGTGTAGATCACAACAAACTGTGGGAAATTCTTCAAGAGCTGGGAATACCAGCTCCTGAGTAATCTGTATGCACGTCAAGAAGCAACAGTTAGAAATGGACACGGACCAACAGACTGGTTCCAAATCAGGAAAGGAGTACATCAAGGCTATATATTGTCACTCTGCTTATTTAACTTATATGCAGAGTACATCATGTGACATGCTGGGCTGGTTGAAGCACAAGCTGGAATCAAGATTGCTGGGAGAAATATCAAAAACCTCAGATATGCAGATGACACCACCCTTATGGCAGAAAGTAATGAACTTAAGACCCTCTTGATGAAAGTGAAAGAGGAGAGTGAAAAAGTTGGCTTAAAGCTCAACATTCAGAAAACGAAGATCATGTCATCCAGTCCCATCACTTCATGGCACACAGATGGAGAAACAATGAAAACAGTGACAGGTTTTGTTTTCTTGGGCTCCAAAATCACTGCAGATGGTGACTGCAGGCATGAAATTAAAAGATGCTTGCTCCTTGGAGGAAAAGCTATGACCAACCTAGACAGAATATTAGGAAGCAGAGACATTACTTTGCCAACAAAGGTCCGTCTAGTCAAAGCTATGGTTTTTTCAGTGGTCGTGTATGAGTGTGAGAGTTGGACTATAAAGAAATCTGAGCACCAAAGAATTGATGCTTTTGAACTGTGGTGTTGAAAAAGACTCTTAGAGTCCCTTGGACTGCAAGGAGATCAAACCAGTCAATCCTATGGGAAATCAGTCCTGAATATTCATTGGAAGGACTGATGCTAAAGCTGAAACTCCAATACTTTGGCCACCTGATGTGAAGAACTGATTCATTGGAAAAGACCCTGATGTTTGGAAAGATTGAAGGCAGGAGGAGAAGGGGACGACAGAGAATGAGATGGTAGGATGGCATCACCGACTTGATCGACATGAGTCTGAGTAAGCTCCAGGAGTTGGTGATGAACAGGGAAGCCTGGCATGCTATAGTCCATGGGGTTGCAAAGAGCTGNCCCTGATGTTTGGAAAGATTGCAGGCAGGAGGAGAAGGGGACGACAGAGAATGAGATGGTAGGATGGCATCACCGACTTGATCGACATGAGTCTGAGTAAGCTCCAGGAGTTGGTGATGAACAGGGAAGCCTGGCATGCTATAGTCCATGGGGTTGCAAAGAGCTGGACATACTTAGCAACTGAACTGAACTGAAGATTCGTCAGTCTTCTCTTTTATAGGTTTTCTTACGCACGTGTTTGTTTCTTTAACTTTAAATGTACAATATCCTTTCGCTTGTCATAATGCCACCAAGGTTCACCAGTGTTGCAGCGTGTGTCACGTCTCCATTCTCTTTTTATGGCCAAGTAATATTCCATGGTATGGATCGATCACATTTTATCTGTTCATCAGTTGATGGGTATTTAGGTTGTTGCCACTTTTTGCCTCCAAAAACTCAAGTACTTTCCTCTGTCTTACAGTTTCCTTAATATTAGAGAAGGTTTGATGCAAGAAGCTGTGAGAAGGGAAGATCCCGGAAGAGGGCATAATCCTGACTGGTGGGAGCAGGGGACCCAGCAGTGGGCTCCATCGGCCAGGCTGAGTCATGAAAGGGAGCCGTGGGGACAAAGCCAGGAGGCCACCAGGCGCGTTCAGGGAAGGTGAACTCCAGGAGGGAGAGCTAGGGTGTGAGTGGAGGGACCAGCCCGGAGGCGGAAGGAGCCGTGGCAGGCTCGGGACGGAGCCACGCATTCATTTCTCTGGCTAAGAAATACCCGAACTGTCAGCTGAAGATTCCTGGCAGGCTTGAGTCTCCATTCAGGATTCAGCACAATAAGATGATGCAAATCAGATCAGAACCAAAAGCGAAGAATCCTGGGCTCGTCACCAGATAAGTCAAAAGGCTTGTTTCACTTTATCATTTTTAGAAAGCATTTTGGTCGCACCTCCTATTGGAGATCCAGAAGGGTCTTGTACCCACACTGGTCTGAGTAAGGGTTTAAGTGGCTCCCTGGTTGGCCACTGTCTGACCTGGGCCAAGTGTGTGTGTTTCATCAGTGAATGATCTAACACTTCCAGAGCCCTTTGAACGCGACTCTCATTCCTAGCATCTGCCAGATATTTCCTTTGGAATGTCTGCAGAATTTCCTGGCCCTTTGACTGCTTTCTGTCTGCCAAGCACATCTTTGAATTGTGGGTGGGCTCTCTTAAAACACCAGGGTGTGAACGGGTTGATGAAACCCATGGTTAGCAGTCTTTCAATAGCTTCTCCTTGGGCAAGAGTACTTGATCCTGACATTGAAGGACCTCTGACAGTTTTAAGGATTTACTGCCAGCCCCTCTCCAGTCAGCTTAGTTGGGGAGCTGATTTACAAAGTGTTTCTTAGGTTTAAATCCAGCAGATCGTTATTTCTCCTTCCATCAATGAAGTCTTTTAAATTGTTGTTTTTTCTTTTCTTAATATTAGATTTTTTTTGNCATTCATTTCTCTGGCTAAGAAATACCCGAACTGTCAGCTGAAGATTCCTGGCAGGCTTGAGTCTCCATTCAAGATTCAGCACAATAAGATGATGCAAATCAGATCAGAACCAAAAGCGAAGAATCCTGGGCTCGTCACCAGATAAGTCAAAAGGCTTGTTTCACTTTATCATTTTTAGAAAGCATTTTGGTCGCACCTCCTATTGGAGATCCAGAAGGGTCTTGTACCCACACTGGTCTGAGTAAGGGTTTAAGTGGCTCCCTGGTTGGCCACTGTCTGACCTGGGCCAAGTGTGTGTGTTTCATCAGTGAATGATCTAACACTTCCAGAGCCCTTTGAACGCGACTCTCATTCCTAGCATCTGCCAGATATTTCCTTTGGAATGTCTGCAGAATTTCCTGGCCCTTTGACTGCTTTCTGTCTGCCAAGCACATCTTTGAATTGTGGGTGGGCTCTCTTAAAACACCAGGGTGTGAACGGGTTGATGAAACCCATGGTTAGCAGTCTTTGAATAGCTTCTCCTTGGGCAAGAGTACTTGATCCTGACATTGAAGGACCTCTGACAGTTTTAAGGATTTACTGCCAGCCCCTCTCCAGTCAGCTTAGTTGGGGAGCTGATTTACAAAGTGTTTCTTAGGTTTAAATCCAGCAGATCGTTATTTCTCCTTCCATCAATGAAGTCTTTTAAATTGTTGTTTTTTCTTTTCTTAATATTAGATTTTTTTTGTTTTTCTTATTATGAAAACCATAAAGAGTTAAAAGGTACAAACTTCTAGTTATAAAATAAATAAGATGAGGTATCATGAACAGCATGGCAACCATAGTTATAATTACTTGTGACTGTGTCACATTTTTGAAACTTGCTCAGTGAGGGTAGGTCTTAGAAGACCTCATCACACACACACAGTTCTGTAAGTATCATGACAGATGTTAACTAGACTTACTGTGATCACTTCACAGTGTATAGAATATTGAATCATATGCTGTATAACTGAAGCTAATATAATGCTGTATGTCAGTTACACCTCAATAAAAATAAATTTAAAGCAATTAAACATTAAAGAATACCCAGAATGTCAGCTGTGCAGAACCAAACAGTAGTTTAATACGTTGCTTTGATTTGTTTAGATCCTTTCCTGTATAGCTAACTTTTAAAAACAAAATATAAGATTGTATTTTTAAAAAATTTATTGGAGTATAGTGGATTTTCTGTGTTGTGTTAGTTTCAGATGTACAGAAAGTGAATCATTTATATATATATGTGTGTGTGTGTGTGTGTGTGTGTGTGTATATGAAAAAGTGTTAGTTGCTCAGTTGTGTCCGACTCTTTCTGACCACATGGATTATAGTCCGCCAGGCTCCTCTGTCCATGGGATTCTCCAGGCAGAAATAGTAGAGTGGGTGGCCATTCCTTATCCAGGGTGTCTTCCCTGCCGATGATCGGACCCACGTCTCTCCTGTCTTCTGCATTCGTAGGTGGTTACTTTATTGTCTGAGCCATCAGGGAAGCCCCTATATATACATATGTGTGTATCCATGCTTTTTCAGGTTCTTTTCCCACGTAGGTTATTGCAGAATATTGAGCAGAGTTACCTGTGCTATAGTAGGTCCTTGTTAGTTGTCCGTTGTCAGGGGACGTTTGACTTTAAGGAACCCGATATGTTGTCGTTTCTCAAGGATTCTCTGTTCCTTATCAGTTCCTATTCAGGAACGAGTGAAACAGCACGCTGTTCCCAGGCCTGCGGTCGTAGGATGAGACATGTATGAATCCCCTTCAGTGACTCTTTTGTGCGTCAGCGACCTTGTACGTATTAGACTATCCATATTGTGACTATTGATAAAATTTCATCCTGTAATCATCTTACTAAAGATATATAAGCCTGCATTTCTGCTAATAAAGCACGCTTGCTCCATCAGAGCTTGGGTCCCCGTGTCTTTCTCTCTCTCTCTCTCTCTCTCTTTCACTTTCTTATCATCGACTCCAGACCGCCAGGTTCCGGTCCATTAGAGGACCCCAACCGTCTGTTTTATATATAGTAGTTTGTGTACGTTATCCCAGTCTCCTAATTTATCACTTTCCCCACTTTTCCCCTTTCACTGGTTTGATCTGGAGACCTGTGAGTCTGTTTTGTGAATAAGTTCATTTGTATCATTTTTTTTTATTCCATCCCAAGATTGTACTTTAGAAGCCATTGCGTACCTTACTCTTTCCCTTCAGCTTTCGCCGTCAGATGTGTGTCCTCAGCGCCGTTTGGGTGCTGCACAGTCCTGCACTGTGAGCACATCCTCTGGTCGCTGAAGTGTGTCACTCGCAACCTCGTTTGCCTTCTGCTGCCGGGTCTGCCTCAAGGTCTCAGGACAGCACCTTCCCGTCACAGGCGTCTGCACTGAGGCCCCTCCTCAGAGAGGCCCTCCCTCAGCCGCTGTCCCCGTTGCTCTCCTTTGTGTAAGACTCTTATGGCTCCTAAAATCTTCTTACCTATCTGCCTGTCTACCTGCCTGTTATGCACCGTCCCCCATCTGGAGCGTCCCCTGTGGGGTCAGGGCCCAAGTCCTTCTCGTCCAGCCCTGCCCTCTGCACCTCGTCCGCGTCTGGCGCCCAGAAGCCCAGTGTGAAGGAGCAAGTGGTGATCCACTCTTGTGCACAAAGCTGATGGTCTCCTTCAGACTCTCTGCCCAGAGGTGGCGTTCCTTGGTCCCAGGACATATGTAGCTTTAAGGCTCTTGATAGGCAGCACCAAGTTAATGGAATTTAATACTCATTTCAGGAGTAACTGGTGTGTCCATGTCCCCCTTATGTGGATTTCTAGTACACAGATCCCTGCTCCCCCGCTTAATATACTATGGACATAATTCTCTACATGTACATACTTCGTCCTTTCTAAGAACTGAATATGTGTCCTTCTGTTGTGCATTGGTTCTGCACAGTTGACATTATGGATATTTTTTAATGTTATTGCTTTAAATTTATTTGTATTGAGGTATAACTGACATGCAGCTTTATATTAGTTTCCGTTACATAATATGTGTCCTATGTATGTCCATTACATAGACATACCATAATTTATTTAGCCACAATCTTTTTGTTCCTCAATTTCCTCATCTATAAAATCAGCTAGTAACCGATTATTACAGTAACTCATATAGGGCTGTTGTGTTAAATGAGGTAACTTACACTAATGACTTGAGAATAAAATACTTGGGGCCGGTCGCGGCACCTAGAATGCACACAGTGAACTGTGGTGTTGTTGGGATCCTCGCGGCGTTTAGAACGCAGTGAACAGACTGGAGAGTGGGTTCATCTGTGACGAGTGTGCAGTCTCTCGCACAAGCCCCTGCATCTCTTCTCCAAGCCAGTGAACCCCAGTGTGTTCTCCTCCTGAGGCCTGCCTGCTGGCGGAGGTGCTCCCTGGTCCCCGTGTGCCCGTGTCCTCCACCCTCCCCTTGTATGGGTGAGCTCAGGTGTTCCCATGTCGTGCAAGTTAAAGAGCAGCATTAGAACGCTGGGCCCCGTGTGAGTGCACAGGACCTTTTAAAGCGTTCCAGTTAGTCTGTTTCCTTCTCTTCTCCTGTCATCACAGCAAAGCTCTCCAAACCCACGGGCTTCCAGAGCTGTTCCCGAGCGCTGTCTTCCCTGCAGCATTCAGGGAGGCCCCTTCCCAGTGGCGGCCTCTCTGCAGCATTCAGTTCAGTTCAGTTGCTCAGTCGTGTCTGGCTTTTTGCGACCCCGTGAACCGCAGCACGCCAGGCCTCTCTGTCCATCACCAACCCCGGACTTTACCCAAACTCATGTCCATCGAGTCAGTGCTGCCATCCAGCCATCTCATCCTCTGTTGTCCCCTTCTGCTCCTGCCCCCAGTCCCTCCCAGCATCAGAGTCTTTTCCAATGAGTCAACTCTTCACA
>SJYA01013245.1:0-11171 GCA_006410615.1 Neotragus moschatus
CTGACTCACTGGAAAAGACCCTGATGCTGGGAGGGATTGGGGGCAGGAGGAGAAGGGGACAACAGAGGATGAGATGGATGGATGGCATCACCGACTGAATGGACAAGGGTTTGGGTAAACTCCGGGAGATGGTGATGGACAGGGAGGCCTGGTGTGCTGCGATTCATGGGGTTGCAAAGAGTCGGACACGACTGGACTGAACTGATACCATTGAAAGTTACTCAGCCTTAAAACAGGACATGTTTGAGTCAGTTTTAATGATGTGGCTGAACTTAGCGCCTACTGTGCAGAGGCCTAAGAAGATACTGATGCTGACACGTGTGCATGGAATCGGGAAGGGTGGCTCTGATGGACTCAATTGCCGGGCAGCGACGGAGACAGACCTAGAGAACAGGCTTGTGGGCAGCGTGGGAGGAGCTGAGAGCCACAGGGAGGCGCACGCCAGCACACGGACCCAGAGCGCCGCGCCAGCGCTCCGCCCAACCTGGCGGGTGGGGTGGGCTGAGAGGCGAACGCAGGGGGCCACGCGCACACTTGAGGGTGACTCACGCTGATGTGTGGCAGAAACCAGTAAATACTGTAAAGCAAGTATCTTTCAGTAGAAAAAATTTAAGTACACAAAATCCAGCATTTTATAATACAGGTTTTTAAAAACTTATTTATCTCTTCCTCTCAGTATAACACTGAACCAATTATTGTGGCTGTGAAGAATTTACTAAAACAACAGCTTACTAAAACTTAAAATTCTTAAAGAATTTAAAGAAAAAAATGAAAATTCTTCCATGATGGCTGCGGCATAGTCACACCTTATTCTTTAGTATTATCCAGGTCTCTCTGCCTTTTAATCCCAAACGTTATCATCAACTGACTTCTTAGTCCAAAAGCCACTTAAGTGCATTCAATTCTCCACAGTGTTAACGGAAAAACCCAAGTGAACTCTTTGGCCAACCAAATACTAATTGAAACAGAATTCTAAGTCACGGTCTCTGTGTAAACCAGGAGAAACGGGGTTCCCTCTGCTAAAGCTTTCCAGCGAGTGCTAGGAGTAAAGAATCCACCTGCCAAGGTAGGAGATGTGGGTTCGATCCCTGGGTAACCCTAGAAGGGATACTCCAGGATTCTCGCCTGGAGAATCCCAGGACAGGTAAGAGAGTTGGACTACAAAGAAAGCTGAGTGCAAAAGAATTGATGCTTTTGAACTGTGGTGTTGGAGAAGACTGTTAGAGTCCCTTGGACTGCAAGGAGATCCAACCAGTCCATCCTAAAGGAGATCAACCCTGAATCTTCACTGGAAAAACTGAGGCTGAAACTGAAGCTCCAATCCTCTGGCCACCTGATGCTAAGAGCTGACTCACTGGAAAAGACCCTGATGCTGGGAAAGATTGAAGGCGGAGAAGAAGGGGACAACAGAGGATGAAATGGTTGCATGGCATCACAGACTCAATGGACATGAGTTTGAGTAAGCTCCGGGAGTTGGTGATGAACAGGGAGGCCTGGCGTGCTACAGTCCACGGGGTTGCAAAGAGTGGGACACCAGTGAGCGCCTGAACTGAACTGAACCACCTAACTGGGCTTCCCTGGTGACTGAGCTGGTAAAGAATCTGCCTGCAGTGCAGGAGACCTGGGTTCAATCCCTGGGTTGGGAAGATCCCCTAGAGAAGGGAACAGCTACCCACTCCAGTATTCTGGCCTGGAGAACTCCATGGACTCTGTAGTCCATGGGGTCACAAAGAGTCAGACATGACTGAGCGACTCTTGACTTTTCATCACCAAACTAGAGGCTTCCTTGGTGGCTCAGACAGTAAAGAATCCACCTGCAATGTAAGAGACCTGGGTTCGATCCCTCCATAGGGAAGATCCCTTGGAGAAGGGAATGGCAACCCACTTCAGTATTCTTGCCTGGAGAATCCCATGGATAGAGGAGTCTGGTGGGCTACAATTCACAGGGTCACAAACAGTCAAATGCAATTGACTAACACCATCATAACAACCTTAACAGTGCTGTTACAGGGATCAAATGAGCTAGCACAGCAGCATTCTGAGAATGATAAAACTTGCCTGTTTATGTTCGCACACTAACTATTAATACAATTCCCAGATGAGAATCTCTGTGGGCAGCAGCAGGCTGTATTGTCAATATTTGGGCTACTTTCTGATCTAACCAATAAAAGCAAGATTTTCTAAGCCACAGTTTTTAGATGTTTTACACATCTTATAAAATACTACTAAGGAACTGAGGAAAAGGTTTTCTTGGTCTTATTAGGCCACCTGCACTAAACAGAAAATTATTTTAAATTCTGGATCCTGTCAAGTTGACGATAAAGCAAAGTCATTAAAATTACAGGTCGCTGGATTTAAGTTCGATTTCACTTTCAGGGGGATGTTCCGGGGGAGTGCATAACAGGCATTTTAATTCAGCCTAACTCCACGACTTTCCTTGCTGTGGAAGGTTTCATTTACTGAAAGTAGAAACAGTGTCTCCATGACAAGTACTGTTTGTTCTTAAAGAGGATTTAAATTAGCTTAAAGTATGTCAAAGCAACACACTGTGGTTTGCACCTCCAGTCCCCCATTATTTAATTTTCCCCAAAGAGACAGATGGTAGGTCTATAACCTCCTTCAGAGAAGCAGATGGTAAATGCCAGTATGTAAGTACCAGGAGTGATCATTTATCGTAAACATCGAGAATGCAGGCAAACAAGTAAAGCACTTACCCGGAGGCGTCTCTGTCGTCTCAGAGCCCCCACGTCTCACTGCTCGTTTCGGCCGAGGCCTGAGGACGGGACTCCTGGTTGGTTCACTGCTGAGGTCTGGACTGGATTTGCACGTGGGGACATAGAGGTCACCAGAATCATCTCCTGAACAGTTTGACTCACAGATGCTCACTTCAGATTCCTTGTCGGTTTCTTCTCTTGTAGCATCATTGCACACTTTTTGACGGAAAGGAGTAAGGTGAACACCTTCTTCCAAATTAAAATTGTAAGCGTCACAGGAGGTGACAAGTTCATTCAACTTTTTTTTGGAAACAGTTTTATTTTCACTTTTGCTCCCTTTATACTTTGGTACAGATTTTGATTTTCCCCTTTTGTTAGCTTTCTCTTTTCCTTTTCTTTCTTTGGTGCCTCTGTGCTTGCTTTTAGTTTGTTGTGACTTATAGTCATAAACATCTGTCTTTGTTTTGGTAGATCGTCCTGGGTGAATCAGCCTTGGTGATAAGTAAATTTGACTCCTGTTGTACCGACACACACTTTGTTCTACATTTTCAGGTATCCACGTGCTTATTGGCTGGTCTACAAATCTAATCCTTTCTAGTTCCAAAGAGTCCTCTGACAAATGACTGATTCCAAAATCATCCACAGCACTCATCTGACATGGACTGTTAACGTATTTCTTTAAACCACGACGGAGAGATATAGTTCTAGGTAAGACAATATCAGTTGACTTATCTTCACTTGAATCCAAATCAAATCCTGGTCTGTCTTGAGAAACAGTAGGTACTGGCTCTGAGAATTAAAGAAATAAAATAAATGAGAAGAAAAGGTTCACTTTATGGAAGTTTAAATCAGGAATGTTCAAAGTTGAAAGTGGAGCTAACGAAGCTTGTTTTCCATTTACTCTGAATAAACGAAAATCCGGGGAGCTGACTATTCACTTCCTTTTGACTGTCTGCACCTGTAAATTCCCAGGCTGTTAGAGGGTTCAGTAAGACAGTGCATGTTAAGTGCCCAAAAGAGAGCGACACTCAGCAGGCCCAGCGAACCGCAGCCACATGTGTGACCGAGGCTTCTGAGTACAGATTTGGAAAAGTAAAACTGGATGGATTTTAAAACTCTTCTGTTGTTCTGTGTAAAAGATATTTGCTTTGAGCAGAACACCAGATGAGATTTTAAAAGGTAAAAAAACAAAAATTAGAGAAATTTAATTGCTACTTTTTCTCAAATATCCCATCGTGCCTTAACAGTATTTTTAGGTTTTCATTTGAATTACCTTCTACTTGGAATGACTCCTCTTGTCCCGGACAGTCAGCATCCTCAAGAACTTGCCTTAAAGTACCAATAAAAAATAAAAAACTTAAAACACTTATGCAATAATTTAAGATTTTCTACAGACTTTTTCTTTTAGTAACATTTCATAATTCCGTTCTATATCAGTATATCTGTTCTGTATCAAGGAAACCAAGAAACACTGATGATGACATGGAAGCAGACTTGCCGGCTGACATCCAACTCCCCCTGGCAGGAGTGCATCGATGGAGCAGTCTCTCCTGACACTCTCCCTAACTCATCGCTTCACTTACCTGGAAAAACAGCCAACCAGACTGATGTGTAAGCTACATTAAAAGAACTTCAGTTAGATGCCTCTTCTGGAGCCTACTGTATCATTAGCCAAGCTGTGATTTTCTTTGGTACAACATACTTTTGTGGCATTTACCTACTGACTCCTCTGAATTCACACTGTCCATTTTCTTTAAAAACTTTTGTCCCTTTGGTTCATGGAATAAGAAATTTCCATTTTTATGCTTTAATAGGGCCATTTCATTCTAATTTTATTCGTTTTTTTTTTTCTATACAGAATTTACCCCTCTAGACATAAAAACAGAGTAATCGCAACCAATCAGTAACAATTTTAGAAACCTTATCAATCACCTCATCTTACTTTTTGGCCATCGCATAAAGACTGCATCAGGTCTTAATATTCAACAGTTTAAAAACTACTCATGATTAAAATTAACATGGGGACAGAAACCACATTAGTGATTACTTCCGCAAGGAGAGGGGCACAAGGGCACAAACACAAAAGGGACATGAAGGAATGGTTTATGACAGGAGCTCCCACCTGGGGATAGTTAACCTGCCCACCCTCCCTTGGGTCCTCAGAATATCTGGCAATGTCTAGACACACCTTTGGTTCTTACAACTATTAGAGGGGGTTGCTATTGGCATTTGCTCGGTAGAGGCCGAGGATGCTGCTAAATGCCCCACAGTGCTTAGGACCATGCACACAACAAAGAATGATCCAGTCCAAACAGTCAGCAGTGCTCAGCTGAGAAATCCTGGCCAGAGCAATGGCAATGCTCTGCGCTTTAATCCAGGTTTCAGTTCACAGGTCCAACTGACTGCACTCTGTAATTGAAATCTGTGCATTTGACTAATCTAATTTTATTTCAGTAACTCAAAAGCAAACAAACAAAGTACCCTAATTCAAGAGGAGTCTATGAGGTCTGATGGTATTTCAGAATGAACTGGATAAGCGAGTCAGTGTGACAATTTGTTAAATATGGTAGTTTATTAGATTTTATTTTCTAAACCAGACTATTTGTGTTACTGGCAAAATAACCAACATTCGAATATCCAATTCTTAGAATAAAAACACGATACAAGAAAAATACAAATGAAGCTTCAAGAGAAGCTTCTTATCCCTAGACATCAAAAAGTAACTAAATAGAAGGAAACTTTGGTTTGGCTATATAGGACAGAATTTCAACATATCAAATTTTCTTAAATACATTCTTGAGAGAGTATCAGACTTCAAACACCTGAGTCAGTGTGATGCTAATTTCCTTTCACAAATGGATCACAATTAAATCTTTACTGGTACTAATAATAATGAATTTGATACTAACGGAAAATGCTTCACAAATAAATCTCTGGAGCTGTTGTCACTACTGGAGGCCATTCCACTTTTGGAGTCCATTCCAGAGGGACGTAATTCTAGGTTCTGTTAATGTATTAAAACAAAGAAAGCACTGGTACAACCAAAATATTCACAACAAAGCACTCATTTATTCAACAATAGATACTTACCGATAGTCTGCTATGGTCCCAGGGACTGTTCTAGGAACTGAATCCATATCTATATAACAGAATAAGTACTACCCTCTTAAAGCTTACAATCTAGCATATAGGGAGAGAAAATGTAAAAAAGCTAGTAGTCATAAACGCAATGGAGGAAATATTTACTCAGGGTGAAATGGCAGAGTAACTGATGTCTGGAGGGCTTTTAGATGGGATGACTTTCATCTGAAATCTGGAGAAATGCAAAGAGCCAGCCACTTGAAGGAGAAGCACTGGGAACAGAAAATACAAGTCATGGTGTAGGAAGACCCTTGCTGTGTTTAGGAAAGAAGGCCAGTGGGGCTGAACAGTCACAGGAAAGACCAGGAGAAGGTGGGCACAGGGGCCAGACGACGCAGGGCCTGAGGGCCATGAGTTTGGCATTTAGTCTAAGTGTGATGAGAAGTCTTTTTTTATTTTTCTCAGAAAAAGACCAGTCTCTTGGTGGTTGACACAGGTTGGGTGTGGGCCCTAAGGCAGCTGCCCACCTAAAGGGAGGCCCCCCTATAAGACACCCAGCAAGGTCTGCTCTTCTGGCCCCAGCTGGTTGGCTCTGGGTGGGGTTCGGGGGCCCATGACACACACCGAGAAGCCATTTAAATGTTAAGCAGGGAAGTAAAATGAGCCAAGTTTTAAAAGGATCAATCAGAGACCACTACGTGGAACACGGACTGAGAGGAGCCCAAGACACAGGCAGCTAAGAAGCCGTCGTCAGTCAAGCAAGACATGGCCACCGGGCTGGACCCCACAGCGTGAAGGTTCAGCCGGGAATGTTTCGGGGCAACACAGTGTGTTCACACTGAACAGGGGTGGGGGTAGGGACAGTGAGCGAGAGGGAAGCTGCTTGTGGTTCTGACTTGAGCAAGCAGCTGGGCTGCCTTATTGAGCTGAGCAAGACTTACAGAGGGAGGCAGAAGTCCACAGTGTCTTTGGGAGGGGGAAAAGGTAAGAGTTTATACTTTGTACAAAGTATGTCTGAGATTCTTTATAATACTTAAGTGAATATATCAAGTAATAACTGTGTATGTGTAGATCTTGAGCTACAAACTTGGAAGTCACCAGCAGGCAGACAATATTTAAAGCTATGGGACGGGATACAATGGGTCTAGGACAACTGATGTTTAGGAGTAAAGAAGCAGCCAGCAAGAGACATACATGCAACAGTCAGAAAGGTAAACAAGGAGATTATGATGGTAAGAAAGCTGAGATCAAAGTACTTCCAGCAAAGTCATCCCTGTACCATAGCAGTACTTCAAGGCCAACAAAAAAGCAAAGTGACCGAAGTTACTGACTTTGGTAACACAGAGGTTTTGGTGACCCAGATATGCAGTGACAACAGAATGGTGGGGATGAAAGTCTGACACAGAGTTCAAGTGTGAATGGAAGCAGAGAAATGAGGAGCGTGCAGAATGAGATCAGGAGAGGTTCCATTTATTTTCTTTTCCTCTTAAGGTGGAGAGATACTAAAGCACATTTGTACATAACTGGAACAACTGGGTAGAGGGAGATAAATGCTGGATGAGAGTGCAGACTTTCAGTAGCAAAGTCCTAGAGGAGAAGAAAAGAGAATCAGATCACACAGGGAGGGACTGGCCTTGGACAAGAGCAGACACTTCGGCCAATGGCACCAGAAGGAAAAGGAGAGACAGTGTAGACCCAGGCAGATGTGTATAAATAGATGTGTGTCAGGGAAACAAGAGGCCCAGTCTGATTCCTTAAAAGTCATTCCAATTCAGTGCAGTTGTTTTATGAAATTTGATGGACAAACAATATACAGACATTATAATGAATAGCTTGAAACTGTTCATCAGAAATAAAACTGGAAATTTAATCCTGTTAATAAAAGTTTTAAAGTTGATTATCAATACAGCTAGTGTTCTAAAGCTAGCATTACTGAAGGTAAATAAAGGAGGATATTTAACTACAGAGAGAGAGAAAATTTTACAAGATCCATAATAAACGTAAGAAATGCTATTGGTACTTTCCGATTAATCCTTAAAAGACAAGGTAATTGGCAGTCAAGAAATAAAAACATTCTTATTAAAGCACTTTAAGCTTCTCTATCGCTACAAATTGGCTTGATAAACAAGGACGCACAAGGACACAGTGATGGCTGAGAGCAAGTGGCACATCAGACTGTGGCAGAGAGCCAAGTGGAGTTCTAACCCTAAGGACACACTCCCCTAGCAGCTAACGCCGCCTTTATTACCAAAAACCCCTGACCGACGCCAAAAGGTCTGTAATAAAAGAACTTTTTCACCATTTTTTGTGATTATCTTCTTGAATATTCACTTGACACTATTCTGTGTGATTTCAGCAAAAATCTGAAAAGGGAAGAGGAAGATTCAAATGTCTTTGGAGATATGTTTTTCCTCACTAGTTGACCAAACAAGAAAAAAAAAATTAGAAAAGATTACATTTTGAGGGAAAAATTTTTTTTAATAATCTAACCTTTACACGAAGGTTTAAAAGAAAAAAAAATCTAGTCTTTCTAGGTAATTCCCTATCACACTACAATGCACACATTCAATATGCACACAGACTACAATGCATATATTGCCTGTGTGTGCACATTCTATGTGTTAGACACAGAAGAGATATGGAGTCACCTTAGTTGCCGGGAAGCAAGAATCCTTTCACTGACCCCTCCTCTAGGCGGAGAGAGGACTTAACTCCTCTCTTGAGCCTATCCCCTACCCTAAGCACTAGGCTCCAGCTTCTGCTGCCCTAGGTGCCAGCACAGCTGTCCTCACTGGTTTGGCAAACAGACAGACACCTAAGTGTTTCCACCTGACTTCTTTCTCTGCCCCATGGAGTTTCCCTGGCAGTGGCCTTTAGGAAAATGAGAGGAGAGACATACCCAGAGAAGATCCTAAACCAACCTTTCTCCATGTGTTGTTTTGGCTGGTCTTTCTAAACACCCCTGGACACAAACAGAATCAGATTAAAAAGCTGACAGCAAAATGTTCAAGATATTTGTTTGGCAGTTAATGTAGAGTTGTCCTGAAGGAAATCAGTCCTGAATATTCTTTGGAGGGACTGATGCTGAAGCTGAAACTCCCATACTCTTGCCACCTGATGCAAAGAACTGACTCATTGGAAAAGACCCTGATGCTGGGAAACATTGAAGGCGGGAGGAGAAGGAGACAATGGAGGATGAGATGGTTGGATGGCATCACCGACTTGATGGACATGGGTTTGGGTAAATGCTGGCAGTTGGTGACGGACAGGGAGGCCTGGCGTGCTGCGGTTCATGGGGTCGCAGATTGTTGGATACGACTGAGCGACTGAGCTGAACTGTCCTAACTTAGCCAACTAGCAGGTAAAAATGATTCTCCATAAAGCACTTAACTACTTCTCATATCCCCAATTAAGGCAGTCCTTACATAACCCCACTGGCGTAGCAAAACTACACAGAAAAGCTGAGATAACAGCGCGGACCAGAACTGCCTATACTGCTGCCACTGCCGCCTCCAGCCTCCAGCTCACCTGCCCTCCCCGAGGCTCCCTCTGCGGGCCACTCCAAGGGCCTGGCCATGCAAGAGGCTGAACTATTTCTTTCCCACCTTGTCTTGCTACACTCCTGGAAGCAAGTTACAGGAGTATCACCAGGATGCTCGAAGCATTCCTAACTGGCCACATATAACCACGGGGCTAGAGCACTGAGGAAAGGCATGCTGACCAGTCACGAATAACAGGGCCATCAGTATAATTAATTTAAAAGCACAACTGATCTAAATTGCTAACTTAAGGCTTTAACATTTCCTTCCTAAGAAATCCAGCCTTCCCGNGGATGCTCGAAGCATTCCTAACTGGCCACATATAACCACGGGGCTAGAGCACTGAGGAAAGGCATGCTGACCAGTCACGAATAACAGGGCCATCAGTATAATTAATTTAAAAGCACAACTGATCTAAATTGCTAACTTAAGGCTTTAACATTTCCTTCCTAAGAAATCCAGCCTTCCCGATGAAAATACCTGAGCAGGCTCTTCTGTCTGTTGTGACATAAGCTTATTTTTCAGTGTGTATAGTTGATAGCTGAGGAAGTAACATTCTCTCCTCAGCTTTAAGATGACTTCGTGGGCTTCTTTCAATTTGGACTTTTCATTTTCCAAAGCTAAGGCTAACATTCTGTTGTTGTCTTCATAGTTTAGCACTTTGGAAGTGTTGGCTAAAAGAAAATAAAAATTTTTTTTATCAATAATTCAATCTAATCTTAAAAAGTGATGAACAGGAAGCATGAAAGCCTCTTACTGGTTGTCTGGCACGGCGCAAGGACCAAAGACTTCCGTTTAAGCTCTGTCAGATTTTTACTCCTTTTCTCTTTTATTTGTTTCTTTATGTCTTCAAGACTATCTTGAAAAGACTTTTTGAGGCATCTCTCCTTGGCCATCTTCTGCTCTAGGGCTTTAAAAATAATAGAAATTATTTAATTTTTCAAGGGGTGGTATCAAATATAAAACAAAATTGAAAACACAGGCTGTCCTTAAAAAATGATTAGAGCCTTTGCAACTGCAGAATCAGCCCAAAGTAGATAGCTCATCTGGTAATAACCTACATTTTGCAGCTTTTAAACTGCACTAATATTTGCAGCATAATTTTATCCTCCTCAGGTACTTTATAGGAAAGGGTTAATCAATAAGATTTCCAACCCAAAGACTCTGTAATCTGCCGCTTATTAATTCTGTAACGAACACCGGGGCTTCCTGTGCACTGGGCACTATCCTGGCATCAGTATTTTGCTACTAAATAGATTGCTCTGCATGGGCGCCTTTTGCCCTCTTTGTACTTTGCAGATCTTAATTACATTACCGCGATCTAGGAACGTAAGCTTTCACTGCAAAGCACATCTTCATCTCCTCTGAGTCTGTCAAATGTTTTCCTGAACCCCACATTTCCTTGAGTATTTTCTCCAGGCCTTCCTTATTTTCCTCTGGGCTCTTAAATACAGATACTGTAGATTTCATTTAAATATTTTCTTTCTGCCAATACAGATACATACACTGGGATGTTTCCAGGACAGCCAGGACAACTATTATTCTTAAAGCGCTGACATTAAGTGAGATGTATAAAACACCCTGCCCACCACAAGCAAGTTCCTTTAGTTCAAACCTGAAGATGTTTGCGAGCCAGACAAATTAGGCAACGAAGCAAGTTGGCTCAGTTATTTTAAAAGCACAGTCTATCCTAAAAACTTTCGTTCGTACATCGTCAACTTAAAGAGGAGATGAGCCCCGTCAGAAGTTTCCTTCCCGCCTGGGCCGACGGTCTTAAGAGGGGGTGTGGCGGCCAGCAGGGCTGGAGAAGTCAGGACAGGGCCGCACTGGACTCGGG
>SJYA01013246.1:0-11170 GCA_006410615.1 Neotragus moschatus
TGGCCACTTCATGCAAAGAGTTGACTCATTGGAAAAGACTCTGATGCTGGGAGGGACTGGGGGCAGGAGAAGTGGACGATAGAGAATGAGGTGACTGGATGGCATCACCAACTTGACAGACATGAGTTTGGGTGAACTCCGGCAGTTGGTAATGGACAGGGAGGCCTGGCATGCTGCTATTCATGGGGTCGCAAGGAGCTGGACACGACTGAGCGACTGAACTGAATTGAACTGAACTGAACTGAAATAATGAAAACATAAATCTGAAAATAACCATGAAACAACTAAGGAAAAAATTTATATAATGCTAGTTTACCCTAATCAAATCTAAGTATGTAAGGCTATAGAAAAGGGAGTCCAAGATCAGAATATAACAGATTTAGAAGCTATATGTACATAAGATAACAGAATGCATGAGGGCATAGATTGATATCAGCTGAAGTTATTAACTACTTGCCATGTATCAATTGTTCTTATATATCATTTAACTATGAACTAGGTATCTTTCCAATAGAAGAAACTGGAGATTAGAAAGAGACATAATTTTTCAAAATAATATTGCCTCTTTCTTTTAAAGCAATTTTGGCATTTATTTACTTATTTATTTGCTTACATAAAAATCTCGCCCAAATATTTAATATATCACGTCATCCATAAACAAATCTTATAATTCACGACCTCGGGAGAAAATCAAATATACCCAGTACCAGCAAAATGCACTGTATGCATTTTATTAATAAATGCTTATTGAATTAATTAAAAACTAATTTGAAAGAAATAGATTTTGTCAAATATTTATACAAATTTCTTATTGTATTAATCTTATTGTGCATGAGCCAAAGAATATTTGAATATTAAAATGTCATTTGTCTTGCAGGGATTGTTACAATGCAAAATATTATGTAATAAATCATAATATATTAAACTACAGTTTTTTTAACATTAGTTTGACATTAATGATATAGCATAATACTTTATTTGAATGTAATATAGTTTGTTTTTATAAGTGCTAAAACATGCCACTTCCTAAAATTATGACAAATAACTTATTACATACAAAGCCTTTACTTTAGATTGAATGGATGTATGCCTCCGCTAAAGAGTGGTTCACTACCTCTCAAGAGATATAAAATAAAAAGTTATTCTTGATGAATTCATACTTTTTGTTTGGCAAGAACTGTATCACTCTTAATCAATTAAAACAGACATTAAAGAATCCTGGATAAAGCTGCTTTCTCATTGACTGGCTAAGCTCTGAATCAGTATTAACACTGCTTCCTCTGTAAAGAACTGATGATGCCTTAGCAGGAAGTCACCGGGCTTTGGGGCTGAAAGGGAGACAGCTGGGAACCATATCACGTTCTTAAAATTTTAATTGATGAACACAATGCCCATACACTACTTTGAGATTCCTTTCAGAGTTTTTTCTACCTTTGAAATATTTCTAATTTTTAAAAAATTAAAATGTAATTGCTTTACAGTACTGGGTTAGTTTCTGCTGCACAGCAGTGTGAGTCAGGTGTATGAACACCTCCCTCTTGAGACTCCCTCACCTGCCACTCCACTTCTCTCCCATCTAGGTCACCACAGAGCTCTGAGCTGAGCTTCCTGAGCTCTTGGTGCAGTTTCCCACCACCGATCTATCCTACACAACATGGTGTATATGTCAGTGCTGCTCTCTCCGTTCACACCACCCTCTCCTCCCCTCACTGTGTCTGCAAGTCTTCTCTCCCTCTGTGTCTCTCTTCCTGCCCTGCAAAGAGGTTCATCAGTACCATTTTTCTAAATTTCATATATATGCATTAGTATACTGTATTTATTTTTCTCTTTCTTACTTACTTCACTGTCAAAACATGCTCATTATTCAGTTCAATTCAGGTCACTCACTCAGTCGTGTCTGACTCTTTGCAACCCCATGAATCGCAGCACGCCAGGCCTCCCTGTCCCATCATCGACTCCCGGAGTTCACTCAGACTCACGTCCATCGACTCAGTGATGCCATCCAGCCATCTCATCCTCTGTCGTCCCCTTCTCCTCCTGCCCCCAATCGCTCCCAGCATCAAAACTACAATGAAGTATCACCTCACACCAGTCAGAATGGCTAATATCAAAATGTCTACAAACAATAAATGCTGAAGAGAATCTGGAGAGAGGGGAACATTTTGCACTGCTGGTGGGGATGTAAACTGATACAGCCACGATGGAGAATAGTATGGAGGTGCCTTAAGAAACTAGGGATATGTTGAAATGTTACTCTCTCAAATCATCCCATCTTCTCTCTCCCCAGTTGTGTCCAAAAGTCTGTTCTCTACATCTGCATGAGAAAGTAGCATTGAAACATATATATTACCATATGTAAAGTAGGTTAGTTAAGTTGCTCAGTCCTGTCCAACACTTTGCAACCCCATGGACTGCAACACGCCAGGCTTCCCTGTCCATCACCAACTCCCAGAGCTTGCTTAAACTCAAGTCCATCAAGTTGGTGATGCCATCCAACCATCTCATCCTCTGTCATCCACTTATCCTCCTGCCTTCAATCTTTCCCAGCATCTGGGGCTTTTCCAATGAGTTCATTCTTCCCATCAGGCGGCCAAAGTATTGGAGCTTCAGCTTCAGCATCAGTCCTTCCAATGAATATTCAAGACTGATTTCCTTTAGGATAGACTGGTTGGATCTCCTCACAGTCCAAGGGACTCTCAAGAGTCTTCTCCAACACCACAGTTCAAAAGCATCAGTTCTTCAGTGTTCAGCTTTCTTTACAGTCCAAATCTCACATGCATACATGACTACTGGAAAACCATAGCTTTGACTAGATGGACCTTTGTTGGCAAAGTAATATCTCTGATTTTTAATATGCTGTGTAGGTTGGTCATAGCTTTTCTTCCAAGGAGCATGCATCTTTTAATTTCATGGCTGCAGTCACCATCTGCAGTGCTTTTGGAGTCCAAGAAAATAAATTATGTCACTGTTTCCATTTTTCCCCCATCTATTTGCCATGAAGTGATGGGACCGGATGCCGTGATCTTCATTTTTTGAATGTTGAATTTAAAGCCCAGCTTTCACTCTCCTGTTTCACTTTCATCAAGATGAAAGATGAAAGGAAAGTAGATAGCCAGAGGGAATTTGCTGTATGATGCAAGGAACTAAAAGCTGGTGCTCTGTGACAACCTAGAGGGGTGGAATGGAGAAGGAGGTAGAAGGGAGGTTTAAGAAGGAGGGGACATATGTACATTTATGTCTGGTTCATGTTGACATTTGGTAGAAACTATCACAATTGTGTAATCATTCTCCAATTAAAAATAAAATAAATTAACAACGGTAACTAGGAACAAAATTACCATATGACCCAACAATCTCACTACTAAGCATATATCCTGAGAAAATCATAATTCAAAAAGATAAAAGAATCCCTATATTCATTACAACGCTATTCAGAATAGCCAGGACATGGATACAACCTAGATGTCTATCTACCATTGTATTTAATTCTCCAAAGTTCATTTCTCCCCAGTTGTAAATTCTCCCTTGTTCGCCTCCTATATTTTCTCTGAATCTATATTTTCTGTTATTTACAAATTCCACCTAATAATTTGGGACTCTAGAGGGTCTTATCTTTTCTAAACAGCTCCAAACTCTAGAATGCAATTGGGTACTATTTTGGACTAAATTTATACATTAAAAACTACATGAATTCAAAAGTTCAAGGTGAATCATACCTGTTTTATTCTCTGCACATTCCTACAAAATTTTTACATTGCAAATTTCTCAAAACTATAATTTCAACAACCTACATGTCTGTACTTACAAAGTGGCAATCGCGATTAAATTTATTCAAACACTTTTCTCCAAATGGTTTCATACACTGCTTTGAATTGACAATGGAAAGATACTTTAGCCTTTTTCTTAAGCATCTTGACAGGAAAAGTTAATTATAAACATAAAACTCCTTTTCAAATTTTTTTAAAGAAATATTTTTGTAAATATATTCATACTCAAGGTGAGCATCCCATCATCACAGTAAATTGGTTAGGCAGATTTGTTTAGAAATGGTAGCAGGACATTTGCAATTTATACCATATGATTTTCAGCCTAGTGAGGTCAAAACACTGTTGAGTGGTCCTGGGGAAATCAGACTCTTTTTCAGGTCATGAACGTTAATTTGAAGCCTCTGGGACAGTGACAAGAAGTTCACAGAGATGCAGAAGAAGGTCACAGCTCCAGCTGAGTGGTAAATGACCTTCATCGGTGGAGGAGGAATTGTTGATTTGGAACCTGTGCTGGGGTCTGGGGACAGACAGGCAGCACCGCCACTGCTACACCCAGTACGGCCTGTTCTGTATATTCATGTCTTGCTGATTCCTTTTTGACACAGCCCACTAGCCCTTATCATACTTACAATATTCGCATCCTTTTCCATTGCCTCCCTTTCTAACCTCACCTGGTACCTCTCTCCTCTGAACTCACTCAAGCCCCAAGCATGATAGTTTTCTAAGTTTCTGCTAACTTTCAAAGACACTTTTGTAGAAGAGATTTTTGCAAGTGTACCAGTGTTTAAATTTGTCCAGTTCAAATAATACAATTTTAAATGCATTTTACAGAATTTATTGAATATCAATGAAAAATTACAACATAGAACTTAGGAAACACTGACCAGCAAAAGAGAAATGCAAAAACTAGTTTCTTTTCTACAAATAAGTGGACCAATGTTCAATAAAGAACTCAAATGAAAAACCAATTTATTTCATTAAAAAATAACTATAGGGTAGCATCAAAGATTAAAATGTTGGAAATAAATTTTCTTTTGTGCCAACCTTTAAAGAAAGAAATATTCACGAATGCTTCCAGAATACAAAAACTTCAGCAACCAGAATTCTTATACACTATCATTTCCCAAAATAATGTGTATATGAAGAAGAATTTCTTAAAGTATTATCCACAAATAGAAGTCAGAAAAACTAATATGAAATTAGATTGTAATTTTTTGACTGTACTTTTTTTTTTTACCATCGTTCTTTTAAAAATGTACTTTAACTCTAGATGTGAAAAATAAAAAGTAGGTTGTATGTTTTATGGGCTTCCCAGGTAGTTCAGACAGTAAAGAATCTGCCTGCAATGCAGGAGACCTGGGTTCAATCCCTGGGTCAGAATGATCTCTTGGAGCAGGGAATGGCTACCCACTGCAGTATTCTTATCTGGAGAATTCCATGCACAGAGCCACCTGGCAGGCTACCGTCCATGGGGCCACAAAAAGTATGTTTTAGCACAGAATTTCCTAAGCTGATTTTCTCAAAGAAGCAGAAATAACTGTTCTCTTGATGTTTCACAAATTTCCTTTGCTCTTCTTAGAAAAAAAAAAGTAAGACAGCTTTATGTTAGATAGAAGTAAGGGGATGTTTTCAGGGCAGTAACAAATCTGTGATCAGCATCTGGGTAAGAAGCAGAATGCCTTCTGTTAAGTGAAGTGAAAATAGTAAACCACAACATTCGAGAAAACTGGGAATCAAGTCTTAAACTTCCTGAGTTAAATTGTTTTTCTTTCTCATTCCAGGCTAACAGAAATATCAGAATGTGCCCAGCTCCTCCAAAGTCAAGGGTGACAGAAAAAATGAGCATACTTCCAAGTTGGGCAACAACTGAGCTTCTTAAGCTTGATGAGGAAGAAAATAAGTGTAGTATCTTTCTGCATGAAATGTAACTGGAAATGCTCTCTTTTACATGCTGGGCTTCCCAGGTGGCACAGTTGGTAAAGAATACACCTGCCAGTGCAAGAGATGTGAGGGATGAGGGTTCAATCCTGGGTCAGGAAGATCCCCTGGAGCAGAAAATGGCAACCCATTCAAGTATTCTTACCTAGAAAATCCAGTAGTATAGCAGATAGAAAATTCTAATTCCTTACCATAAGGATGTAATGTGAATGGAGATGTGTCCTCTTAGGGGGAAAAAAATTGAAATTTACCATCTAAAGGAATGTTTGAAATTTGAATGTTCAGAGGATTCTGGTGGCCCAAATTCCTATTGTGTTTGCCCTCATAGAAAGAATTTCAACTTGCAAGGCATGTTACAAAAATCTGATTTTTTTTTTTTTTCAGATTAAGTGTGACATTGTGTTTGCAGGAAGTAGCTGGCACCGGCACTGTTAGTCCTAACCCACCGGAGTTGATCCCAAACTCCCATGAGAATTCAAACCTTCTCCTCTTCAAAGATGTGCCTTCCTGTAACAGTGTGGGCAGGCATACTCAGTGGCTTAGTCCTATCTAACTCTATGTGACTCGATGGACTGTAGGCTGCCAGGCTTTTCTATCCATGGCAATTTCCAGGCAAGAATACTGGAGTGGTTGGCCATTTTCTACTGCAGGGGATATTCTTGACCCAGGAGTTGAATCCATGTTCTCCTGTATCTCCTGCACTGGCATGTGGATTCTTTACCACTGCCACCTGGGAAGTCCTATAATAGTACAGTCCTTTACTAAAAAGAGAAGCATAAATTAGACTAGTATGCAAAGAAATTAGTAATAACCAGCAGTGCAATTAGAACCAATTTTAAAGTTGTTAAACATTGCATCTTTAAAATTTTCCTTAATTTCATAATTGTGAATTTTTAAAGCACTCGGGCTTCCCAGGTGGCACTAGGGGTAAAAGAAATCGCGTGTCAATGCAGGAGACACATGTTCACTCCCTGGGTCAGGAGGAGCCTCTGGAGGAGGAAATGGCAACCCACTCCAATATTCCTGCTTGGGAAACCCCATGGACAGAGGATCCTGGCAGGCTATCGTACATGAGGTGAAAAGAGTCACACAAGACTTAGGGACTAAACAACAACAAGTATATGAGATGCCATTCCACCATCAATAAAATTTTATAAAGTGTTTTATTTCCATGTTATCACCTCTAGTCTCTGACCACTACATTCAGATTTCTCTTCCTAGAGTTGTGTTTATTATAGAACATCATAGTGATGGTATCATATACTATATAGTCTTCTCTGTTTTCTCTGACTTTGATGCTTTGTAGATTTATATATTGTATTATATATATTTATGAGCTATTACTTTTATTAATGAGTAGTGTTTTGTTTATCCATTTACCAATGGAGGGACATCTGGTCCCTCCATTTTATTTTCAGTTTGGGGCTATATGAATAAAGCTTCTATGAACAGGTCATTGTACGAACACATATTTCCATTTCTCTTGAGTAAATACCTACATGTGAAATAGCAAGCACATGATAAGCATATGTTTAAAAGAAGCTTCTCTATTGTTTTCCAAAGTAGTTACATTTTTCATTCCCACCAACAATGCATGAGGGTTTACATTTCTTTACAGACTCAACAGCACTTTGCCTTGTGTGATTTATCATTTCAGCCATGCTAGTAACCATATGGAAGTAAAAGTGAAAGTACCTGAGTCATGTCCAACTCTTTGGGATCCCGTGGACTGTAGCCTGCCAGGCTCCTCTGTGCATGGGGATTCTCGAGGCTAGAATACCAAAGGGGATAGCCATTCCCTTCTCCAGAATCTTCCCAACCCAGGGATCAAACCCAGGCTTCCCACATTGCAGGCAGATTCTTTGCTGTCTGCGCCACAAGGGAAGTCCAAGAATACTGGAGTGGGTAGCCTATCCCTTCACCAGCGGATCTTCCTGACCCAGGGATCTAACCAGGGTCTCCTGCATTGCAGGAGGATTCTTTACCAGCTGAGCTACCATGTAGTAGCAAGTTATTGTGGGTTTTATTTGAATATTTCCTAATGACTCATGATTTCAAGCAAATTTTAGTGCTTATTTGCCACTGATACATATTTAGGGGAGATCTCATTTTGACTCTATTTCTGTCAATTATTGGCATTCCTAATAACTAACATATTTAGTAAACTGACTTTGTATAGAGGTTTGAAGGTTCACTTGGGAAATGCATTTATAAAAACCCATAAACTTTTATATGAAATATAAAACTCATAGGAACTCACAGGAACTTATAGATTTTAAGCCTGACTTCATAGTGTACCTTCTTAAACAGAAAAGTATTTTCATTGAAATTTCTGTGAGTCACTGGTGCACTTATGGTATACCTGGATACCTGCCTGGTGTAAACTACAACATTAAGGAATCGCTGATTGGTTTAGGTTCAATGCAGGATGCAGGATGCTTGGGGCTGGTGCACTGGGATGACCCAGGGAGATGGTATGGGGAGGGAGGTGGGGGGGGGCGGTTCAGGATTGGGAATTCATGTACACCCGTGGTGGATTCATGCTGATATATGGCAAAATCAATACAGTATTGTAAAATAAAATAAAGTGAAATTAAAAAAAAAAAAGACAAAAATAAATAAATAAATAAATAAAAGAGCTCTTCTTTACATGGGATATAAAGTTCTAAGGACTCTAGCACATTGGTGGCTATGTCCACTCGTATTTATTTACCTAGAGAGTTGGGAGCTGTCACGATTCAGAAAGGACAGAAAGGAGTGTCAACGAGCAGAAGTAAAACTACTGCCTGGTATGCACTGCGGGTATCTGACAGTGGAGGGACCGTGTAGGAAAGGAGTAGGGGAAACGGTGGGTTGATATGATGAGGGTCTACTAAGGTACTTCTTAATGCTTTAAGTGCCTCATAAAGACATCAAGAAAGACAAGATAGGGTCCCTCACTGACAACAGGAAGTGCTAAGTTTTCTCTGGCTTTTATTTCTGTTGATCGAAATATCCATGTCTAGATTAATATTCTGGGGCTTCCATAGCAAATTACCAGACAGTAGTACCTTAACAGAAATACCTCATAGTTCTAGAAGCAGGAATTCCAAAATGAAGGCATTTATGGATTGGTTCATTCTGAGAGCTATGAGGGAAAATCTGTTCCATGCTTCATGGCTGCTGCTGCTGCTGCTGCTAAATTGCTTCAGTCATGTCCAACTCTGTGCGACCCCATAGACGGCAGCCCACCAGGCTCCCCCGTCCCTGGGATTCTCCAGGCAAGAACACTGGAGTGGGTTGCCATTTCCTTCTCCAATGCATGAAACTGAAAAGTGAAAGTGAAGTCGTTTTGTCGTGTCCGACTCTTAGCAACCCCATGGACTGTAGCCCACCAGGCTCCTCCATCCATGGGATTTTCCAGCCAAGAGTACTGGAGTGGGGTGCCATCGCCTTCTCCATGCTTCATGGCTAGCTTCTGGTAACTTCGAGTGTTCCTTGGCTTGGAGACAAGGTTCTCCCTTTGTCTTTATATCTTGTTCTCTCCATGCATTTCTGTCACTGTGTCTAAACTTTTTCAAAAGGACACAGTTATGTTGGATTAGGACCCATTCTATTGACCTAACTTGATCATCTGCAAAGACATTATTTCCAAACAAAATCACATTCACAAATACTGGAGTTTAGGACTGTAACATCTTGGAAAACACAATTCAGCCCATAACATGGCCAATCTATTAACTGCACACTTTTACATAATTTCTCTATTTCACTTTAAATTTTTTTTACAGTACCTTAAAATTACAGGAGGCCAAATAAACTCTTCAAAGTGCTGAGAGAAAATATCTATCAATCTTGAATCATTTCTTCCAACTTTACGGAAATACAGTTGGCATACAACATTGTTTAGGCTTCAGGTGCACAGTGTGATGATCTGATACACTTACATGTTGTAAGATAATTACTGCTACAGCATTACCTAACACCTCTATCACGTCACAGAATTATCATTTCTTTTTTCTGGGTTCAAAGTCACTCCTGGCGGCTCCGAGGTTAAAGCATCTGCCTGCAATGCAGGAGACCTGGGTTTGATCCCTAGGTCGGGAAGATCCCCTGGAGAAGGAAATGGCAACCCACCAAATTATTCTTGCCTGGAGAACCCCCTGGATGGAGGAGCCTGGTGGGCTACAGTCCACTGTGTCACAAAGAATTGGACACGACTGAGCAACTTTGCTTCACTTCACTTCACTTCACAATATTTGACTCCTAGGCTAACATTCATGTGTTAGCATTAGCAAACACTTCTATCATATCACAGAATTGCCATTTATTTTTCTGAGTTCAAACATTTTAGTTCTTTTTTTTTTTAATAAAGCTGCATGTTTTATTTTCTAACATTTAATATTTTGTGATAAACTTTTGGACTTACCAAAATCCCTGCTTAAAACAATTGTTTTGAGAATTCATTTTGCAGTGTCTTCACAATAAGATTTGATTAAAGAAAATTAACTGTTGTCTCAACATTTACCTGAGAAATCTAAAGTATGGAAGAAACCAATACAGCGTTGTAAAGTAATCATCTTCCAATTAAAAAGTAAAGAAAGCAATTTCAAAGAAAAGAAAGTGGTCACAGAAAACTATGTCACTTTCAATATAGCATTTTTAATCAAAAACTACTAAGAATTATTTATACTAATTTCCCCAAAATGAAGGAAAGTATTTTTCACAGAAGACGATTTCCTGTGATCTTTCATCTAAATTTCCCTGATTTAACACTCACATTTTCATGTGTAGCGATTTTTTTTTCCCCAACTATGGTGACAGCACAAGGTCAAATCACTTCTCTTGAAGCTTGATGTGTATTCCCAGAAAGTGAATAATATTACCTAGGAGTCAAATACTGTTGTTGCCTTTTATATGTAAATTTTTAAAGGAATGCAAAGCTATCTCTCATTTCTAAGAGTTTTTATAAAATGAACAAATATATGGATATCTTTATTTGTTGCTTAGTCTACTTCNCTATGGTGACAGCACAAGGTCAAATCACTTCTCTTGAAGCTTGATGTGTATTCCCAGAAAGTGAATAATATTACCTAGGAGTCAAATACTGTTGTTGCCTTTTATATGTAAATTTTTAAAGGAATGCAAAGCTATCTCTCATTTCTAAGAGTTTTTATAAAATGAACAAATATATGGATATCTTTATTTGTTGCTTAGTCTACTTCTTTATACTGTTCTAAAAAAGAAGGAAATGCCTACATGCTCTTTTCCCACTTCCATTCACTGCTAAGGAGCGAAATGTCAATTCTAAGTTTAGGCGAAATGTAAAAACCTAGAATACCTTTATTTTTACATATTGTGAGCATTTCTGGATTTATCAATTTGAACAGTATGAAAACATAAAATGATAGGATATGGAAAGAGGAACTCCCAAGGTCAGTAGGTGCCCAATATGCTACTGGAGATCAGTGGAAAAATAACTCCAG
>SJYA01013247.1:0-11174 GCA_006410615.1 Neotragus moschatus
TATGCACCTGAGAGAAGACTCTAATAAATGGTCAGAGGCATTGGAAGAATGAGTCCAAAGCCCACACTGGTCCAATGAATTACACCTTAATTTACACAGTCTTTGAAAAGATAAGTGTTGGAAAAATTTCACTCAGTGAATACGGAGTCTTCTTTTACCTCGTGAAGTTTGGGGAGGTATCAAGGGCATATCAATGACCCTTTGAACTTTGAAACCATGATGGACTTTCCAAGTCAATGGAAGTGCTCCGAGTAATAAATATAGAATGTAAGCCATGTTTTCATCAGTCCCATTTTCTTCATCTCACAAAATTTATAATGAAACTAGCAAAACTCTGAATGATAGACTGGGACAATGTTTAGAGGGAAGGAACATAAGAAATGAAAAACCAAGCATTGGGAAAGAATCAGCTGTAGGGTAATAAAAGTGGACAAAATTTAGTATGCATGAAGTTCCTAAACAAATAATTTGGGAAGTTAGAATAGATATCCAAGAAAAGGGTAAGCAAATCAACAGATCGCAAGCCAATAGATAATATTCAAATTGCTGAGAATGGATAATTTAAAGTCTTTTGGAATATTAATGCTGTCAGATATATTTACCAAATTCTTTTTTGAAAGTCATTTGAAAAATAAAAATAGAAAACTACTGTAAAAATCATGCCACAAAAGCACAAAAGAATTCAGATTTAGTGAAATATTCACATACAATGGTGAAAGTTACAGGATATAGACCAACACTGATACATAACACACGTGTGCAGACACACACACACGTAGCAACGTAGCTGAAAGCTTCCTTATGTCCTGACAATACTGATCAAAAGCTAATAAAAGGAAAAGGAGTGATCTTCCTGACTTGAGGAAGAGTTTCAAGAATGATACTGTTAATGATTTTCCTTTTATAAGTTATTGATTTATTAGACTCATGGGTGATTATTTGTTTGGTTAGTTAGCTTTAAGAAATTTATTGGTTGCTGTTAAATATAAATAACCACATTTCATATTTGTTGTAGCTTTGATGTATCAAAAACCTACAAACAATAAGTTAGAGAATATTGAACTGATCTAGAGAAAATGCAGTGTTTGGTTCTTGGGAACCTATATTCACATTGTGTTAAAAATGAAGGCATAACTTTGTGGTGAATTGCTAGATTAGCACATGTCAAAATGAAGTTCGTCTTATCTCAATCATCTTATCAGGAAAAACATTAACATGCACCCATGCCAACAGTTAGTTAAAAAGAGATGAGGAACTAGAGAAAAAAGATTGCCCATTTGTTCAAATCTGTAGCAATGACTACCTAGCTTTTGATGCATCAATTATAGAGATAAATTTGATTTCCCTGAAAACAAAAGTATACTGAAAAATGTCTTTAGAAAAAAATAAGATATTAAAATTTTAATAAATAATTTTGTATTTTATTTCAAAAAATAACATAGAAGCATTGCAGGGCAATAATTTATGGTGACATTCTCCTAAAATATTCAGATTTGAGATATATGATTTTTTTAAAATCATTTATAAAAATTTTAAATATTTCCAAAATAGCTGAAGCATGGCTAAATTGACAATCGCGTTGATAAAAATAAATAAGAATGAATTTGAATTACGCTCTTTGGACATAAAAAATTCCAGGAAAAAAAAATGTGAGTATTTGCACACTTGGGATTATTAGACTTTAGCCAGGGTAGGAAGGGCCCTCATGTTTACGCTTGACCAGTGAATGGTTTCAGGTTTTATTCAGACTTTGAAAGACCAGAAAAGGGAGGAGTACAAGAGAAGTTGACAAAACAAATATTTTCTTAGAATGGTAGAGATCCTGGCGAGTGCAAACCAATGAAGGCATCTTGATGAAAGCTGGGATTTGTGTAAGACATCAGGAAAGCAGACCTTTCAAAATGTTTTGAGAGTAGATGGATATCAAAGATACCTTACCATCTTTCTTTGGAGTCTTTTCTGTAAAAAATACAATGAAAAGTCAATATAAATTTCACTGGAAAGAAACATAAAAGTTCAGATTTGTTGAAAATTGTATGCAGATTTAAATTATCAGAAGGCAAATAAACACTCAAAACCACACACACTTATACCAACACACACAGGATGTAGTGTTTGAAAATTCCCTTTTAAGAAAAGAATAGTATTCAACAAATGAAGAAGGGAATAAGAGATACATTTTCTGAACTGAGAAAACTTAAGCAATACTTGGTAATTACTTGATAAAGTTCTTATGATTCCTTTTGGCAGTATATACTCTTTTGTTACTCAGATTTTTATCTTTAATAAGAGATCTGTGTACTGTTAAATACATTTACTCAACTGTCCGAGAGTGGTAGCTTTGCCGTGTGAAATCACCAAACACTGAATTACAGAATCCTGAGCTATTGCTACTGTAGGACATCACTGTCAGGTTCATGAGTGCCTCTTTTCACAATTTTCTTAACTGCTTAATGAATAACTGTATTTATGAGACTTTGAATTTAACTCATTCCTCAATGAACCTTACTTTTACCAAGTAAAATGAGAGTGGTTAATTAAACACTAAGTGCGAGTAAATAGATTTCTAAATCAAATGAATGCAAAATTTTGGATGAGACTTTCAGAATATAAATTTTAAAATTGTAAAACTTTGCAAGCAATTTCATACTTGAATATATTCTACAAATATGAAATGTCTGTGTAATTGCACAGGTGGGACAAATCAAAGGAAAACTAATGAAACATTGAATAACCCATGAAGAGGACAGAGTTCAATTAAAGTAGTCATAAAATGAGATTTTAAAGATGATGTAATGCTATATGGTATGTACATTGCAATGGAAGGAGATGATCACTGAGAACTGAAGAAAAGTCAAAGAAAGAGATGAAACATGACAAAAATACAAAGTGTGAAATGTTAATGGGAGTTACATTTATCCTGGTCACCTTTATCTAAAAAATAAAAGAAAGAAATAACCATGCAAAGCAAACGAAGGCACAATGTGAGGAAGAAAAGACAATAATTTGATTCCTTTCTATCATTTATTCATTTAGTATAAATGAAGCCACTTTTCTAAGAATTTGAACCTAACATTTCAAAGGCCATGTAACTCATGAGAGGCAATGCTGTTTTAAGTTCTCTCACCCTTTTCTTCAAAAGAATTACCATACAAAAGTAAATCATGGTAAAGTGGAAATTCTTCTGGGATAAACTGAATCAAAATTTGGTCTTGAATTTGACTTTCCACCTTTTTCATAACAAAAGACATACATACTCACATTGATGAAATGGTACTATAAGTATGATGTAAATGTGAATAAAGTACCCCTCTGTCAGAAAATGTATCTGTAGCTGTTTTCATTTGAAGCCTGCCAAATGCCTTTAAGGATTATGTCCCCAAGATTTATCCAGTATGTAAACCAAGATGTAATTGAAAAATAGCAAGGAGAAAAGGAGGATGTTAAACTTTGAAATTTGAAGTGATTTATGAAAAAAAATTGAAATTATTGTAGTACAATATTTCCCTTTTCATTTATATAAATAGTTCTGAATTTTGAAATATACATGATTTTTTTTCAAAATGAATAAATGTTTAATTAAATGTCTGAATAACAATATTATGTAAACTTCATTAATTACTCAATTTAGTATTCATGAAAGTTTATTACCTTTGAAAATAGTTTTGTGGACAAATTTTTTTCCACTTTGCAAGATTTTCCAAACATGCAGAATGTAAAAACTCATAGCCTATCACAAATTATATCAGTTATACATAGTTAAATAATTTTGAAAACCAATATAATATTTCTTTCTCCAAATTTCACAGTAAATAATTGCTGTTGAATGCAGGTATACTTTCCTTTGCTTGCTTTGATGTGTGCTCTGACTTCTGAAAGGCCTGGTCAAATTCTTAAAGCAGTTCTATTTTTAATTCATCCATTGCCTACTCTACCATGATGGGTAAGACATAGGTATTTGGTCCATGATTTACTGTGTTGGTCATTTAGTCATGTCTGACTCTTTGTGATCCCTGGGACTGTGGCCTGCTAGGCTCCTCCATCCATGGAATTTTCCAGGCAAGAATACTGGAGTGGGTTGCCATTTCCTTCTTACAGGGGTCACCCAACCCAGATATCCTACATTTCAGGCAGATTCTTTACCATCTGAGCCACCTTACTACTCTAAAACTTCTCAAACTAGAGTAGGCCTGGGACTGTGTTCTCTGCAAGCTGTGTATGGTCAGAAGTTTTATTGTGAAGTGTTCCTAGGAAATACACCCCCTAGGAAGGCAGAAGGCAAGCTCTATTGTTTAACTATTGAAAAGACATTGCAGTTGGCAAAAATGATAATAGCATTGATAAAAATTTCAAAGTATAAATAGTATACATAAATGGGAAAATGACAAGAAAATATTGTAAAATATTTGTAAAACTGGAACATTAGAGTAATTTGTTCAAGAATAGCAAAAGAGTGAGACTCAATCTCACACTATCCAGTGGATGTCATCAGATTTTATAAGATCTTTGACAAGACAATGGAGGGAGAAACTTCCATCATTAAACTGAGAATGCTCTTTCTCTTAAGCATTGGGAAATATTAACAAAGTAATCACCCCCTTCCACTTGGGCATTTGTAAACGTTCTAAATTACCTGACATTTCTCAAAAAACAAAGAGAGCATGGTAACCATGTGCTGATGAGTTCAGTCCTTTCATCTCAGAAAATCATGATACCATTTGGGAAGTGACTGGAAGACAATGTGATAAGGAAGAAAGGTAGAAAAGACGCAATGAGCAATGACAGACATAGGGGAAAAAAACAATAGAAATGATGAAATAAGAAAGAGGAGCATATCTAAAAACTGGACAGAAGTGAATGTCTGTCCACGTGAAATGTGAGAAACTGATNAATGTGATAAGGAAGAAAGGTAGAAAAGATGCAGTGAGCAATGACAGACATAGGGGAAAAAACAACAGAAATGATGAAATAAAAAAGAGGAGCATATCCAAAAACTGGACAGAAGTGAATGGCTGTCCATGTGAAAAGTGAGCCAATGGATGGCATAATGATAGAAGGACAGGGTATGTTCAATACAGTGGTAGCAGTCACTGGAAGAGTTACTGGAGTGAAGAGTTGTTACAAACTTACCAAGTTTTCTCAGAAGATCATCTGGAAATAAAATGGAAAGCATCATATGAATAGCATGGAAAACAAGCATGAAGAAAAGTAAAATGTTTTGAAGAACCTGAAACTGATGTTAACTGTGTCTGTATACAAATAAACACATGCAAGTTTGCACATGATGAACACAAAACAAACTCAACAGTAGTGCCTGAAACCTGCTGTCTTTCAAAAATAGAACATTCTATTTTAAAAAAAGACAAGCACAGTCAATTTTCTAAATAGAAGAAAGATGTTTAGAAATATTAGTTCAGGTAGTTACACTTTCAAAATTTTTGTGCACCTTTTGACTTTATTTAAGCTTTTATTATTCAAGAAGCTTGCTCTAATAAGTTTCATTTTTTTTAAATTTTATTTTACTTTACAATTCTGTATTGGTTTTGCCATACATCAACATGAATCCACCACTGGTGTAGATGAGTTCCCCAACCTGAACCCCCCTCCCATCTCCCTCCCTATACCTTTTCTCTGGGTCATTCCAGTGCACCAGCCCCAATCATCCTGTATTCTGCATCAAACCTAGACTAGTGATTCGTTTCTTACATGATATTATACATGTTTCAATGCCATTCTCCCAAATTATCCCACCCTCTCCCTCTTCCACAGAGTCTAAAAGTCTGTTCTATACATCTGTGTCTCTTTTGCTGTCTCTCATACAGGGTTATCGTTACCATCTTTCTAAATTCCATATATATGTGTTAGTATATTGTATTGGTGTTTTTCTTTTTGGCTTGCTTCACTCTGCATAATCAGCTCCATTTTCATCCACCTCTTTAGAACTGATTCAACTGTATTCTTTTTAATGGCTGAGTAATACTCCATTGTGGATATGTACCACAGCTTTCTTATCCATTCAGCTACTGATGGACATCTAGGTTGCTTCCATGTCCTGGTTATAATAAACAGTGCTGCGATGAACATTGGGATATGTGTGTCTCTTTCAATTCTGGTTTTCTCCAAGAGGCCTTTTAGTTCTTCTTCACTTTCTGCCATAAGGGTGGTGCAATCTGCATATCCGAGGTTATTTGTATTTCTCCTTGCAATCTTGATTCCAGCTTGTGTTTCTTCTAGCCCAGCGTTTCTCATGATGTACTCTGCATATAAGTTAAATAAGCAGGGTGACAATATACAGCCTTGACGTACTCCTTTTCCTATTTGGAACCACTCTGTTGTTCCATGTCGAGTTCTAACTGTAGCTTCCTGATCTGCATACAGGTTTCTCAAGAGGCAGGTCAGGTGATCTGGTATTTCCATCTCTTTCAGAATGTTCCACAGTTTACTGTGATCCACACAGTCAAAGGCTTTGGCATAGTCAATTAAACAGAAATAGATGTTTTTCTGGAACTCTCTTGCTTTTTCAATGATCCAGTGGATGTTGGGAATTTGATCTCTGGTTCCTCTGCCTTTTCTAAAACCAGCTTGAACATCTGGAAGTTCACGGTTCACTGCTGAAGCCTGGCTTGGAAAATTTTGAGCATTACTTTACTGGCATGTGAGATGAACTCAATTGTGCGGTAGTTTGAGCATTCTTTGGCATTTTAGTTCACAACAAAAAGAAGCTCAAAGAAATGTAAATATGAACCCATCAAATAAATGGTTTGGAAGAGATGAGGAACCAAAGAGGAAAAAATCACCCATATGCTCAAAACATTATGTATAGCAATAACTACATGAGCTCTGTTGCATGCATCAAAGAGATCAATTTCCTCCAAAAACCAATGTATCCTGAAAGATGTCCTTAGAAAAAAATAGGATATTAAATTTTAACGAATAATTTTGTGTTTTATGGAAAAAAATCTTATGGAACATTATAGAACAAAGATTATGATTTCATTCACATAAAATTTTCAAATTAGAAATATGTACTATTTTTGACATTTCTAGCAATATAAAATCTTTTCACAAATAGCTGAAGTAATTGCAGTTGTCCATATTAACAACTGTGTTAATAAAAGTAAGAATGAAAATGATTCTCTTTGGATATAAAAAAAAGTAGGAAACAAAAAATCTCAGTACTACTCCCAGATTTTAGGGCAGTGTAAGGATGACCTTCATCAATGAATCACTTCAGATTTTATTCAGGCTTTCAAAGAACAGAAAGGAGAGGGATATGGGAGAAGATGACATGTAAAATATTGCCTTAGAATGGTAGAAATACTGTAGAGTGCAAACCATTGATGACATTTGATGAAAAGGTGGGGTATGTTTAAAACATCAAGGAAACAGGCATTTTAAAGTGTTTTGGGAGTACAGGGATGTCAAAGATACTTTATAATATTTTTTTCTGAAATTCGTCTGTGAAATACAATGAAAATTCAATGTAATTTTCCCTGAAAAAAAATACAAAGAACTAAGCTTTCAGATCAGAAAGTTAAAAATTGCAAAATTTTACAGTTAAGTTCATATTTGTATACACTTTACTAAGAGCTGTTTGCATAAAGTGTACAGATGGGACAAATGAAAGCAAAAATAATGGAGCATTGAATAAACCATGAAGATGAAACACTTCAGTTGAAATGTTGACAAAGTGAGAGAAAAACAATGTAAATTCAGATCTACTTTGCAGTGGAGGAAGATGTCACTGAAAATTGAAGACTAAAGTCAAAGAGATGAAACATTACAAGGTGCCAAGTGTGAAATATCATTAGGACTTGCCTCTATCCTGTTCAGCCTTATCTGAAAAATAAAAGGAAGAAATAAGCAGTCAAACCAAATGAAGGCACAATGTGAGGAAGAGATGACAATAATTTCTTCCCTGTATTTATTCACTCAATAAAGTGGTTCCACTTCTCTAAGAATTAGAACCTAATGTCCCAAAGGCCATGTAACTCATGAGAGGCAATGATTTTTAAGTTCCCTCATCCTTTTCTGCAAAGGAATTACCACGTGAAAACTTCCTTTGGGAAGTTTTGGGAAAAACTGAATCAATATTTGGTCTTGAATTGGGCTTTTCAGCTATTTTTTTTAAGCCCATGACAAATGACAAATATGCTCAAATGTGTGAAACAGGTACTGTAAATGTGATTCTAAAGTATATAATGAAAGGATGCCTCTGTCAGAAATTTGATCTATGGCTGCATTCATATGAAGGCTGCTAAACGCCTTAAAATGATCTGTTCCCAAGTTCTATTGAGTCTGTAAACCAAGAGGTAATTGAAAAATGTCATCAGAAGAGAAAGATGTTATACTTTGAAATTAAAGTGCTTTATGAAGAAAAATTTTGGACTCATCCTAGGACAACAGCTTTCCTTGTCATTCACATAAAAAGTCTTAAAAATTGAGATATGTCATTTATCAATTTTCCTCAAGATATAACCTTGTTTAATTTTTGAAAAGGCATAGCCATTTGCAGAAATAATAATAGTATTGATAAAAATTTCAAAGTATAAATACTACACATAGATGGGAAAAAGACAAGAATATATTGCAAAATATTTGTAGAACTGGAACATTTGAGTAATTTGTTCAAGAATAGTAAAAGAGTGAGACTCAGTCTCACACTATCCAGTGGATGGCATTGGATTTTATAAGATCTTTGATAGGACAATGGAGAGAGAAACGTCATTATTAAATTGGGAAGCTTTCTTTTAAACATTGGGAAATATTAATGGTAGAGTAACCACCCCCTTCAACTTGGGCACTTGTAAATGTCCTAAATTTACTGACATTTCTCAGAAAATAAAGAGAGCATGGTAAACATGTGCTGATGAGTTCAGTGGCATCATTTCAGAAAATCATGATACCATTTGGGAAGTCTCTGGAAACCAGACAAAGCCAATGTGATAAGAAGGAAAAGCAGAAAAGATGCAGTGAGTAATGGAACATAGGGGGGAAAACGACAGAAATGATGAAATAAGAAAGAGGTTCATATCCAAAACTGGACAGAAGTGAATGACTATGTAAGTGAAAAGTGAGCCAATGGATGGTGTGATGATAGAAGGACAGGGGATGTTCAGTAGTGTGGAAACAGTCACTGGAAGAGTTACTAGAGTGAAGAGTTGTGACAAACTTACCAAGTTTTCTCACAAGATCACCTGGAAATAAAATTGAAAGTTTCATGTGAATATCATAGAAAACAAACATGAAGAAAAATAAAATGTTTTGAAGAATCTGAAACTAACATTAACTGTATCTATATACATATAAATACATGCAGATTTACACATCATGAACACAAAACAGACTAAACAATAGTGGCTGAAAGTTGCTGTCTTTCAAGCATAGAACATTCTATTGAAAAAAAGGCAGGGGGCAAACAGTTAATTTTCTAAATGAAGAAAGATGTTTAGAAATAGTTCAGGTAGTTACACTTTCAANTATACATATAAATACATGCAGATTTACACATCATGAACACAAAACAGACTAAACAATAGTGGCTGAAAGCTGCTGTCTTTCAAGCATAGAACATTCTATTGAAAAAAAGGCAGGGGGCAAACACAGTCAATTTTCTAAATGAAGAAAGATGTTTAGATATAGTAGTTCAGGTAGTTACACTTTCAAAATTTTTATGCACCTTTTGACTTTATTTGCTGCTAAGTTGCTTCAGTCATGTCTGACTCTGTGCGACCCCATAGACAGCAACCCACTAGGCTCCCTTGTCCCTGGGATTCTCCAGGCAAGAACACTGGAGTGGGTTGCCATTTCCTTCTCCAGTGCGTGAAAAGTGAAAGTGAAGTCGTTCAGTCGTGTCTGACTCTTAGCAACCCCGTGGATTGCAGTCTACCAGGCTCCTCCTTCCATGGGATTTTCCAGGCAAAAGTACTGGAGTGGCTTTCCATCGCCTTTAGGCTCTTATTATTCAATATGTTTGTTCTAATAAGTTTCTTAACAGCTACTGAAAATATATAGTCAGNTTCAGTCGTGTCTGACTCTTAGCAACCCCGTGGATTGCAGTCTACCAGGCTCCTCCTTCCATGGGATTTTCCAGGCAAAAGTACTGGAGTGGCTTTCCATCGCCTTTAGGCTCTTATTATTCAATATGTTTGTTCTAATAAGTTTCTTAACAGCTACTGAAAATATATAGTCAGCTCTCCGTTTCATTGTAGCTTAGTTATTTAAGTTCACCATACACACTGAATCAAGAATTTTAAACCTTTGCTCCAAGCAAAAACACAGAATTAGGTTTTTGGGTGCCTCTCTTTGCATCATTTTTATTTACAAATTATTTTAGGTATGTTTCTATCAATGAATGCATAAATGAAGACAATGGTACCAGAAAAAGGTGAAACTTTAAGTAAGTTCATAGGGAAATATCAGTGGGACTTGGGATTTTTCTCTTCACACTTATTGATAAAATATTAAGATAAAGTTCTCAAAATGTATTCAAAATGAAGGTGCAATGACAGGAAAGGAAAAGGACAAACATTTGAATAACTTCCATTCCTCACAATGTGGTCAACCTGACCAAAATTTTTGAGAATTGGCACCATTTTTAATGAAGTTTTGATAGTCTTCTCAGAAGACAGAGGAACTGTTTTTTGTTTTTTTTTTTTAACTTTCATTTACCTCTTTGATGCCAAAGAAACAAGACTGGAAGTAACAGCATGGGAGGAGCTAGGTCAGGTCTTCCTCTGTGATAAGCAGCACCCATACGGGGACTGTATTGCCCATTTTGTTCATAATCAAAGCAAACACAATTCAAACACTAGAGTGCCATTTAAGATGTTATTAGGGAGATTTCCCTGACAGTTCAGTAGTCCAGACTCCGTGCTTTCGCTGCAGGGGGCATGAGGAGGATACCTGGTCAGAAAACTAAGATCCCACATGCTTGGAGGTATCTTTGGACTTTCTGTCCTCTCATTGATCTATATTTTTTGTGGACTGACTTAGAGATTGTCATACAGAGTGAAGTAAGTCAGAATGAGAAAAACAAATATCATATAATATCACTTACATGTGGAATACACAAAAATAGTACAGATGAACATATTCACAAAGCAGAAATAGAGTCAGAGATGAAGAGAACAAACTTATAACTACTATGTATAAAATATATAACTAATGAGAGC
>SJYA01013248.1:0-10859 GCA_006410615.1 Neotragus moschatus
GCTTAGTGACATATGTTTTGGTTTCTTCATCAACAAAATGCTCAGTTTGGAGCTGTATGTAAACTATCACTCAATTATAAATCATTATAAAATTGTAAATTACTGCATGGCACAAAATGGTGTTTTTCTTTAAATCAACTTAATAGCATTTGCTTCATTATTTCACTCAATAAATATTAAAACCAAGCACTGAATGCCTAAATACTGGGAAGGAAGTTATGGATCTTAGGTCCTAAAGTATTTAACTTTTAGTCTAAAGGCAGAAAATGGTCAATTAAGTAACTTACCCTATTCATGCACCTGTCCCAACGTATTTTGTGATCACCTCACACATATATCAAGGATATCTTACCAATATGATGTCTCGTACAGACACTGCACTCAATGGGGATAGATAATCCCATTTTGGCCAAAAGATATAGTGGTCAGCATCTCAAACTACTAACATTTTCTAATAAACAATCTCAACATCTTTTAATTCATGTTTAGAAGTTACAGAAATTACCAATGGGCACTCTGTGATTCACACATCCAAAAGTCTATTTGATATTTACACCCAGGTTTCTGAAAGACATCTCAAACTTAGAATGTCTAAATTATAACCCTGAATTTTTCCTCTTTATCGGTTCTTTCTCTAACATATTCCTTCTCAGTGGTAGTAGACCTATGCACTCAGCTAGCTGTCCAAGCTAAAACACCTGGGAAATATCTCTGACTCCTATCTTTGTCTCATCTTGACTGGTCCTCCTTCTAAAAACCTAATTCTGCTACAATCCATTCTCCACCTAGCAGCTCGAGTGATACTTTTTTTAACTGTCAAGCTTCTTGAAAGAGAAGTCCATACCTACTGACTTGGCTCTCCATTTCCATTCACTCCCCACCTTAGAGAACTCTGGTTTCAAGATCATCAACCCTCTGAAATGCATCTCGAGTCACCAGTGTNAAACCTAATTCTGCTACAATCCATTCTCCACCTAGCAGCTCGAGTGATACTTTTTTTAACTGTCAAGCTTCTTGAAAGAGAAGTCCATACTTACTGACTTGGCTCTCCATTTCCATTCACTCCCCACCTTAGAGAACTCTGGTTTCAAGATCATCAACCCTCTGAAATGCATCTCGAGTCACCAGTGTTGCCTGAAGACTACCAAACCCATGGAAGCTTTTCAGTTCTTAAATATCTGACCTATCAGCAGCTCTTCTGACTGCTACTAGCCCCACCTCACTCCTATTTAAAAACACATTTTCTTCTTTTGATCACCTTGTCCCTACTCTCTCCTGTCCCTACTCTTTCCTATCTTCCACTCAAGCTGTTGCTCCTTTTCCTCTGATCATTATCTAAATGATGATATTCTTTGCCCTTTTCTTGTTCTATACATTTCCAGTAGGCAGTTGCTTCTACTTGCATCTCTTCAAAAATCATCTTTAAAGTTTCTAAATGCTGATTCCTAGCACAGCTCTTTCTACTTAGCTCCAGACCCAAATATCTAATTTCCTACTTGACTCTTCACTTCTACTTCCACAGGTTCAGCCCATCCCACATGCAGAACCAGTATCTTCTCCCACATTGGATCTTCTTTTTCCCTTTCAGTAAACTGCTACCATACACCTAGCTGCCCAAATCAGGAATGTATCATCATTGATTTTTCCCTTTCCAAGTTCCTGCTGTGATGCCACTCACTCCCACTTAGACGAAGAGACCATTACCTCTTGCTTGTATTACTGTGCCAGCATTAACTAGAATTCTTTCATTCTCATCTCCCAATACACTCTTCACACTACTGTCAGGAATAACTGCAAGACACAGCATCAAGGCTGTTACCTAGACCCTAAATGTTGCTACAATCTCTTCTCTAGCCAGTTCCCTATTGTAATATTCTTTATCACAGTCACAGGCTTCCCTGGTGGCTCAGATGGTAAAGAACCCACCTGCAATGCAGGAGACCAGGGTTCAATCCCTGGGTCGGGAAGATCCCCTGGAGGAGGGCATGGCAACCCCCCTTCAGTATTCTTGCGTGGAGAATCCCATGGCTACAGCCCATGGGCATGCAAAGAGATGAAGCACATCACAGCCACTTACTTACCTCTAAAGATGCCCACGTTGTCCTTGGCAGGTCTCTTAGAACCCACCTGTCTTGGTCTCACACATCTAGCCTTGCAGGTCTCAGCTTACCTGTCACTTTCTCCAGGGAGATTTCCCTGATCTTTCTCCTTGCACACAAAATTGAGTTGGATCCCTCACACACTCCCCTAGGCTTTTACTGCTTACTCTTATCACAACACTTGTCACTAACTGAAACCACCAGTTTACATGTCTAGATGTACCCCACCAGACCCACAAGCTCCTAAAGACATTTCAAAAGAAAAAGCATTCATCATTTTATTAACTTTACTGAGTAAAATTTTAACCTCCACAATGGTTCATCTAAAATTTAAGCACTATGAACATCAAAGAGGAAAATATTTCTGTATTAGATTTTGAAAGCAAAGCATATTTCCAGTTTCACAGCAGCCAAACAAAATATTTTTCCTCTGGCTAATTAAAAGAAGAATGGTACTGTAAGTGAAAAAAAAGCATATATTCCTATAGAAGTTATATTTTATTTTACTTATGACTTCAACAAATGTTTATCTTTAGAAAAGTCTGTTTAGAAAACTGTTTTAAAGATACCCCTCTTTGCTAAATCAAAATTCAGAGCTTATGACAAAAACTGTCTTATCATTTTTACTTTATAAATTTAAAGGCACAAGATTAACCATGAGTTCAAATAATCATCTTCTGATAATAATTATAATTCTAGAACATCCTTTATCAATGAGTGTGAATCAAAGGCAAAGACCAATCAAACAGAGAAAATGTATCATTTCTGAAGCTAGAGTTAATATTTTATACTCCTTTACTACAGGTTAAGTCCAGTCTTTAAAAAATTCTGGTTTCATACAGCTAACATTTTTTTAGTTATTGTCTGTGCAGTTTACTCACTAACTAAGCAGATTCTGAGGGAGTATCAAAGAGCTTAAAAACCCTATACTTTTTCTCCCTACCTTAAAGAAGGCTTTTCTGGTGAGAAAATAAGATATTTATGTGTATGTGTGTGCGCTTAGTCACTCAGTCGTATCCAACTCTTGTGATCCCATGAACTGTTACTCGCCAGGCTCCTCTGTCCATGGGGAATTCTCCAGGCAAGAATACTGGAGGGGGTTGCCATGCCCTCCTCCAGGAGATCTTCCCAACCCAGGGATCGAACCCAGGTCTCCTGCATATATTTTTTTAAATATAAATTTATTTTAATTGGAGGTTAATTACTTTACAATACTGTATTGGTTTTGCCATACATCAACATGAATCTGCCACAGGTGTACACGTGTTCCCCATTCTGAGCCCCCCTCCCTCCTCCCTCCCCATACCATCCCTCTGGGTCGTCCCAGTGCACCAGCCCCAAGCATCCTGTATCCTGCATCGAACGTGGACTGGTGATTCATTTCTTATATGATATTATACATGTTTCAATGCCATTCTCTCAATCATCCCACCCTCTCCTTCTCCCTCAGAGTCCAAAAGACTGTTCTATACATTTGTGTCTCTTTTGCTGAAGAACAGTGAAACTCTTTCCCAATGAAAACTAAACCAGAATGACTCCTGAGGTCCCGTTCAGCACTGGAAGGCTCAACTAGATATAACAGCACAGTAAGGGAACCGCAAATGCAATTAGCATCACCATTCCAGTAGGAGGAGTGAGTTCCCAAGAAATCCCTTGCCTTCAGTATCCAAGTTAGAAATAGGTTCTCTGGATTTTATAATGTGAACCTATGATACTCAGCAAACAACCAGAAAATCCTAATAGGTTTCTTTAAGAAATATGATCAAAACTGCAGGGTTTCTAAAATCCACCATTACTCACACAAAAACCCACATGAATAAATTTCTTCAGGGAAGAGTTCAAAAACATATACATAAAAAGTGGTCTGAAACTGCTTATTAGTGAATATCCTGCTCAGACAAGTACAGCTGATTTCATATAAATGCAGTCTGTCATGTAAAACTCTTTTGGTATATCACATGGGTTACCTGTTACATAATAATGCACTAAAAGTAATTATATATTTAAAATCTATTTCATCTCCTTCAAGGACATCCTTATAAATAAAGACTGAACCTTAAATTTAGAAATTATTGGAAATTAGTTATTTCAGTTTATCTGGCATTTATATACAGCTGTCCACATCTGAAAGTCAACCCAGTATTACTTTTCCACACAGATCTTACACAGTAACTTCCCCAGCAATAATGTTACATGTCACACCCGTCACTGGCAAAGCCCCAAAAGTGAAAGTGAAAGTGAAGTCGCTCAGTCTTGTCTGACTCTGTGGCCCCGTGGACTATAGCCCACCAAGCTCTTCCATCCATGGGATTCTCCAGACAAGAATACTGGAGTCGGTTGCCATTTCCTTCTCCAGGCAAAGCCCCAAATACAGGAGCAAACAATCATCTGTTCCAAAACTATATCTACTATTTATCATGGTATTAAAAACCCAAAATTAATTTACTTAAAAAAAACCTGAATAAAGGTGTAAAGGGGGGGCTAACAGGTAATTTCTTAATCAAAACAGTGACAGTCTACATGATCACACTTGTTATGCACAGAACACTGTATTTTAGTACTATAACAGGATATGAAAACACAAGTGACTTCTGCTTTCACAAAAATCTTACCATCTCATTCTGGAAAGAGGACTTCACTAGGTAACTATGACTGAAACTGACTCAAAACAGCAAATCAACAAACACGGATATTATTCAAACTGGCTGGCAGAAGGGCCAAAGACAAGTGACGGTTATACACTGTAAATGGCCCCAGGTCACTGCTGCCCTAACTTTAGTTAAAGACTATGGTCAAGATTTAGAGGATAGATGTGAAAACCCTCTGAAGAAAAAATTTCTTTCCCTCTCCCCGCACCGCCCCCCATGCTCTGTTTAATTCTGCAAAATTCTGAAATGCTTCACAAATGTGTGTCATCCTTGTGCAGAAGCCATGCTAATCTTCTATAGTTCCAATTTTAGTATATGTGCTGCCAAGGCAACCACAAGAAAAACATTACTTGATGCTAAATAAATATAAGGTATTACCAAAAACACAGTTATGATCAACAATATCTCATTTGTTCAACACCTAATAGTCAATTTATACAGTAGTTATACTAGTCCTAAATCTTCAAGAGGTGGGACAAAGCTGTGAACATACAGCAAACAGTTTCACATTCCAGATTGGCTGGGATTATGCTACCCTGGATGACGGGATTAAAACTAGGCAAACTGCTTTCTTATGTTCTCACTTCTGCTTGACAGCTCAGCCTTAGCTCCAAAAATCACAGAAAAAAACAAACCTGATCACCTTTTATCAAAGGATAACAGCAGAGTTTTAATTACGCTAACTACAACAAAATACAAAAGATCATGCCTAAAACTCCAGAATCCAATAGCATTCTCCCCCTTCAGGAAAGCAGCTGATTAGCCATAGGGGGCAGCAAAGTTAAGAGAGTGAAAAGTAAACAGCAGCAGGTGAAGTGAGAGCAGGAAATGTTAACAGGCTGGGTAATGAGCCATGAATATCTAGAGAAAAGGACAAAGTCTCAATTAATGAATTAAATCAATAGACAGATAATGTCAAACCAGTGATTTTCAACCCTGGTTGCACATCAGAATCATTCTGGGAGCTTTCAAAAATACAAATGCCTGCAACCTAGATCAATTTATTTTAGTCACTTGAAGGTAAGACCCAGGCAATGATGTTTTTTAAAACTAAGAGCACAGCCAGGGTTGACAACCCTGCTAAACACATATAAATAAAAATAAGCTAGTCTCCATCCCCGGCTTTTTACAATTTTTAAAAAGTTAAAATTCAAAGAATATTCAAAAATCTATTATTTCCCAAATGTATTATTTTTGTTGATAAATCTGTCTTTGTCATCCAAAGTCTTTAACTCACTAAAGACTAATTCATCTTTAAGACTGTATCAAGGGAAAATACTACTCTTACAAGTAAAAATGATTAACTGAAGTTCAGAAGGGTTAACCAACCAGCCCAAAGTGATTGTGACTCATTAATAATGCAGGAAGACAATTTCAGTCTATTTACAGGACGGTACTCTGTCCCAATGATCACACTATTTTACTTAAACACATTTAACTGGAGTCTTACTTTACAGCCACTTCATAAAAGGATCCAAAGTTCAATTAAGAATCAGAGGAGGTAATAAAACTGGGGGAAAAAGAAATCTGACCCTAAACAGGAATTCTGAAAATGTTAAATTAAGACTTAAATGGAAAAGTTTTTCCTTCATGTGAAGGCCAACAATGACACTATATTAATTTCTCTAGAGGTATATCCTAAAAGTTTTTAAAAATTAAAATGTAAGTTGACTAGAAGAAATATGGTATTATTAATACTCCCAGAAAATAACTGTAAAATGACTAAAATGTTACATATTCCTTTGTAAACACAGTTTTAACATATTCAGGTGAATTTCAACTCTCCTTTAATGCTATCCCAATTACTAAAATGGGTTTTGGGTTTAGATGAATGAAATTAACTTTGGGGAAAAAAATCTATAAACCTTAAAAGTTGAGTGAGTAGTGTTCCTCACCAACACAAAAAAAGTCGTTAGGAAATTTCAAATCGTGTCAGTGCTCTTGTACCAGATACCCGAAAGACCACATCAGTTCAGCTGCTCAGTCATGTCCAACTCTTTGCAACCACATATATCAAGAAAAACAAACAAACAAAAAGTCTTCCCTAAAGATAAGGGAACTCTTCAAATGAACACCACTACTACAAGCCTCAATACCTCCAGGAGGACCCAACTTCTAAGAATATAACAAGCAAGAAACTGAGGAAATTTGGGAAATTCTTTACCTCATCTGAAGGGGACTTTAATCTCAACGCCAGTTTCATTCTGTTCTTTGCCATTACGGTCTGTCTCCTATGAGAGACTCACACCTATATAATTCTACTGGTTAATTCAATTTCTTTGCTTGATTAAAAAAAAAATTCTAACTATAGCATTCAACACTTAAAAAGTCATTTACCCTACGTCCATGTCCACACTTATGCTGACGTATGGCTTCACCTCAGTGCCCATAGATCATATCTGAGATCTGATTATAAATAATGTATACTTTATACTAGCAAAGTTTTAGTATTTATGTGAACCTTTCATTTAAAAAATACTTTTAATTTGGATTTTCAAATACCAAAGAGAATGGGAACTAATATTCTTTGCCTATTTTTAGGAACCAATTACATTATTTCACATAAGCCCCACAATCCTAGGGAGATAGAAGGTTTTATCCCCATTTTACAGATAAGGAAAACAACTCAGAAAGATTAAACTTTTACCTTTGACCCAGGGCTGACCCCAGTGACCTAAGTCAATCATCATCCTCCTCAAATGTTCATAAAGCAGGTTAACAGCAAAAATACTGAAATCATTTAACCTGGGTACCAGTGTCAACTGCCATCCAGAGAAATAATCACAGGCCTGAAACTAAGCTCTTTAAGTCTCAACGTCACATCTGGGAATAATATTGGTCTTGCACAGAGTTGCTGGGATAACACAATGATGTGCATCTTTTTAAAAAATACAGGGTAGTGGATTCTCACACATTATCTCAGTAGGTGTGAAAAAGAAACAGATGCCCGGGACTAGGGATTACAGAACTTTCTGGACTGTTTCACTTATTACGGTCAATATTGTTCTTATAATTTTAAAATGTAAAGAAAAGTATAAAATAATTTATAAATGCTATTATATAACCGTATAACATCTATTATTCTACCAAACCAATTCTTTCAGAGATGCAAAACAGGTTAAACAGACAGAAAAACTTCCCATTAACAGGTTATTTTTTTTTTTTTAAGTTAAAAGTTTCCTAACTGTTGGTTACTAGAGGAAAAGTTTAAGGTAGAAAAATTAAGTACAATACTAATGTAAATATAAATACAGAGAAATGATTGATAGACTGTCCCTACTTTTATTTTCTCATACTTAGTTTTAAGAAGAACTTATAGAACATAACAAATTTTTCAAGTGTTTTGGGAAAAAAATTGATTTTAAGCTATACAAGGCAGATGGAGGGCCTATATAACAATTTCTCATTTTTAAAAACTCCTTTTAACAAGGCTTGTTTTTAAAATACTTTCTCCAATAAAATAGAATTTTCTCTGAATATTTTTACCATTAAAATTTTGCAACCCACTTACTAAGTTATTTTGCACAAATAAACTTTTTTGGATGAAAAAGTGGGATTATTCTGTTAATCTTTACCCACAATATGCTTTGAGGAAAATAGCTGGCCCCTTTCCAGCTCAGACCCATGTGGACAAAGTGTAACATAAGCACCTTGGTATAAACACTGAAAAGATCTTGGATGCCCACAGATATCTGAATCACTCCACTGTAAGATGGTATTTCAGAGCAGGAAGATAAATTCTCTTTCATACACATATTACAGGGCTTTCCACTGGTTTTTGTTAAGGCCACAAATGGAAAAAACTACTACTGACAGAAAAAGCACACAACATGTGGTATCAAGGACACTGCCAAAGTTCTAAGTGAAGCAACTGAATTTTTAAAAAACCACTTTTCAAGCATTTGGCATCTGGAGTAAAAGTCATTTTTCCTAATAGTGGGTAATCTAAGTAACAATCTTATTCCTCAATTAAATTTACATAAACTTATCCTGAATACATAAATTTCCTTATAAAGAGTATTATATTTTCATGTGAAACATAGATTAAATCTAAAATTTTGATTTTTTTCTCTACTAGTGAGCAAAATACTATAAATAAAACATTTAATGGCACCTTCAACTTGTTGAACTATACACCATATAACTTAGATGATTACTGACTGTATATTTCTCCTAGGCTTTTAAAAGCAAAATATATTAAAGTTGCATTTCCTAGCTTGAAGTAACTATCAATATGTTTAATATTCAATTATTTTTATTAAATACAAATAAGTATTATATATAAAAGGACAATGTAAGATAAACTTATTTGCAAAGCAGAAATAGAGAGACAGATGTAGAGAACAAACATATGGACACCAAGCAGGGAAGAGGGTGGTGGGATGAACTGGGAGATTGGGAATGACATACATACACTACTGTGTATAAAACAGATAATGAGAACCCACAGGGAATTCTACTCAGTACTTTGTGGTGATCTAAATGGGAAGGAAATCTAAAAAACACGATATATGTAGAACTGATTCACTTTGTTGTAGAGTAGAAACTAACACAGTATTGTAAAGCAACTACACTCTAATAAAAATTGATAAAAAATGAAAAAGACAATATAAAGAACCACAATATCTTACTGAAACGCAGACACATGAAAGAAAAACACTAACACCAAACCTTCAAACTGCAAAAATAATTTGCCCATTTAATGGGGAAGAAACCCAATAATGTAAAAATAACTGTGATGTTTTAGTTAAGTTTACAATTTTAAATTCATGAATAGCAGTTCAATGTCCTAACAAGTAAGATAATATTGTTTTATAGCTATGACATCACTCAAGAATTAAAGTCTTGGCAACATCCACCATTCGTGGTCTACTGTAGGCTATGATGCCAACGTCTGAACAATTTTTGTATACTAAAGAGCACATGATAAACGCCGTACCACAGGCTACTCATCTTAAATAAAACTTTCTTTCAAAAGCCACTTTGATTCTGGCAGTGGGATGCTTAGAAGCACCCCAAGAAAGAGGGTAGTGTAGGATGTGAATGAGGCTCCAAAGTTACTGCAGGTCAACTGTGATTTGATCTGGGGTTTTCTTTAGACTCTTGGCCAAATTAAGACTGGATTCCTAGGCCTAAACACAAATCAGAACCAGGCTGGCCTTGAACCAGATGCTAGAGCTCTTTGAAATTGATCGAGAAACCTCCTGAACATTATCTATTTCGGTACAGAAACTTTCATTTCCTGGTCTTGCAAAACAGATGATCTAGATTTCTATCAGGTTTCTTTTGTAGAAAAAAAAAAATTCAAATGTTTAGGACCATTATCATCTTGTTCCATGACAATGTCTATCTCATAAAAAGCAAAGACCTTAAAATTATAAAATTAAAAGGTAGTAATCCACACAAAAAAATAAACTAGAATGTCAGGAACCAATTTCTTTTTTTTTTTAATCCTCTAAACCTAATGGGAAAAGTAAGTCAGCCAGAAGGAGTGCCAAGTTCTCCTATAAGGCGTTAGGCATGGACACCAATTTGAATTACTGTACAAACCTACAAAGTCCCTGGAATCACTGCTTGGCGAACTAANTTTTTTTTTTAATCCTCTAAACCTAATGGGAAAAGTAAGTCAGCCAGAAGGAGTGCCAAGTTCTCCTATAAGGCGTTAGGCATGGACACCAATTTGAATTACTGTACAAACCTACAAAGTCCCTGGAATCACTGCTTGGCGAACTAAGTTCCCATTTCATTGCAAAGCACCACGACCTACTCCTTAACACTTTTCCAACTCTACCGTGTGTATCTTCTCAAACAATATTTTAAATCGTTCCATTCTTTGGGCCAAAGAGTAACATTTAAATCTAATGACCCAGTAAGAAAGACACTACCCTGGTCAGATATTTAGGCTTTTTCTTTATAAATCAATCTAAATGCAGGTAACTCTTAACCGGTTGTACGCATTAGGATTCCTAGTCCTAAGATTCTTTGGAAAGATCAGAGGAAAGTAAAAGTTATAGTGTGCGCAAAGACGCTTTATAATTGGAAAAGCAAAAGATTAACTGAGAGAGGCCGAAAAGAGGAGGCAGGTCTCAGAAAAGTGAAGGTCGGAACCTAA
>SJYA01013249.1:0-11431 GCA_006410615.1 Neotragus moschatus
AGAGGATGAGATGGCTGGATGGCATCACCGACTCAATGGACATGATTTTGGCTAAACTTCGGGAGTTGGTGATGGACAGGGAGGCCTGGCATGCTTTGAGACCCTGGCAGGGTCTCGAAGAGTCGGACACGACTGAGTGACTGAACTGAACTGAACTGAAGGTCAGTAGTAGTGTTCCACCCTGTCATTTCTGATTTTAGTTGAGTTTCCTCTCTATTTTTGTCTTTTTCAATCTGGCTAAAGATCTGTTAACACTATTGATCTTAAAGAACACAACACCAGTTTTTAGTTTTGTTGTTTCTATTGCTTTTATATTCTGTATTTTATTTATTGCTTCCCTGGTGGCTCAGTGGTAAAGAATCCGCCTGCCAATGCAGGAGATGCAGGTTTGATCCCTGGGTCAGGAATATCCCTCAGAAAAGGAAATGGCAACCCATTCCAATATTCTTGCCTGGGAAATTCCATGCATAGAGGACCTTGGTGGGCTGACGTTCAGGGGCTCGCAAGAGAGTCAGTCACAACTTAGGGACTAAATGACAAATAACAATTTTACTTATTTTCATTGTAATCTTATTATTCTTTCTTCTACTAGCTTTGGGTTTAGTTTCCCTTCTTTATATTGTCCCCTGATGACCAAAGTGAGATTATTGACTTGAGATCTTTTTCTCTTTTAAATGAATGAATANCACAACTTAGGGACTAAATGACAAATAACAATTTTACTTATTTTCATTGTAATCTTATTATTCTTTCTTCTACTAGCTTTGGGTTTAGTTTCCCTTCTTTATATTGTCCCCTGATGACCAAAGTGAGATTATTGACTTGAGATCTTTTTCTCTTTTAAATGAATGAATATAATTCAGCAGCTATAAATTTCCCTCTGAGCATTGCCTTTGCAGCATTCCAAGAGTTCTGGTATGGTGGGTTTTTTTTGTTTTGTTTTTATTTGTTTCTAAGTGTTTGCTAATTTCCTCTGTGATCTCTTTTTTCATGTATTGGTTGTTTGGGCATGTGTTGTTTAATTCCCACAAATTTGTGAGTTTTCAAGTTTCCTTCTGTTACTGATTTCTCGTTTCATTCCACTGTGGTCAGAAAGGATACTTTGTACGATTTCAATCTTTTAAATTTATGGAGACCTTTTTGTGGTCTGTCCTGGAGAGTGGACCATGTGCATTGGGGAGGAACATGTATTCTACTATTGTTAGGTGGAGTGATTGTTTTTGCAGACAAGACAAAAAAAAAAAAAAAACCAACTATCATTGACTTTAATTAAAAAGCAATATCAGAAGGAAACTTATGTAGAAAATGTTTAGTCTACAGAGCTTTCATGCTTATTGAAGTCTTTGAAAGTCTCAGGAGACTTTTCTTCTAAAAGGTCCATAGACAGAATCATTCATCAGAGAAGTCTGTCCTAAAGAGCCTTTCTCTCTGAGCAGTCTTCCCACAGGCAAGTCCTGGGGGACAAGGCAAGCTGCTTGGCCCCTCCCAGCCATGTGGTCTTGTGCAAGTCCCTTGATAATTACTTAATAAAGCCATAGAACCTTCTGCAGGTTATAAGTTACTTTCACAAACATATTCTTGACAACCCTGGGGACCAGGTTTCATTGCAGTTTATGTATTATGATTGATTTTAGCAGTTGACATTTAAGAAGCAGATGGCCCACTCATTGTCCCTGACCTCAAAATCTGTTCATTCATCTTCTACTCAGAAGTCCTGGTCAGATTTTCTTTAAGTGACCTCTTGGCATCTGAAATCCTAGCAGCATTTGTCCTGCATGGGAAAAGATGGCAGAACATGGGTTATCCTCTAAGTTTTTATAGAAACACCAAGCAAAATAAAACAGAAAAAAACCTAGAATTCACTAGAATTTCATTTCACTCAATACTCATTAGCAAGAGACAATAAAGGATCTGAGAGAATAAGTAGCTGAGACTGCTGAACAGTAACTCAGCATTTTTTTCTCTGCTAAAAAGAGATAGGAAATTAAGTATTAGAAAGTAGAAGAAAATCCAGGCCAAAGTAATGTGTTAATGGTTTTGATGCAATAATACCCTCAGGTAAGCCAGACCTGGGGGCAGCTAAATGTCCAAATGTGCTCTGGACTTTAAATCAGTGCTAATGGTAAGATTGTATTAAAAAAAATTAAGCTTTAGAGAAAGACACCAGATCCACCCTAAATGGTGATTGCATGCAATAAAAGATTAAAGAAAGTCATCAGGCTGTAGGTAGACAAGTATGTGCACAGTCACGTCCGCCTCTTTGTGATCCCATGGACTGTAAGCCACCAGCCTCCTCTGTTCATGGAATTTTCCAGGCAAGAATACTGGAGTGGGTTGCCATTTCCTTCTCCAGGGAAACTTCCCAACCTGGGGATCAAATCCACATCTCTTGTGTCTCCTGCATTGGCAGGCAGGTTCTTTACTTCTGTACTACCAGGGTAGCCCAGGTGAATAAGTATATGTCTAATCTAAACGGTATCATTTTAAAAATTAGTGATTATTATGTAGTGATTTATTTACGTAAACAAAATTAAAAAAATAGAAATAGCCTAATTGGTTGGAAAGATGTGCTAATCAAAAGCCCACAGTAAATGTGGCAAAAGCTTGCACACACACTCCCACATGAGGTTCTTGAGGAAATCCACACATCTCAAGCAGTACCATTCAGCAGGGCTATCTACACGGTATAGATATTTTAAATCCTTGATAAGTGCCAGGCTGTCAGCATCCCCACAAGGCTGCCCACTCTGCACACTCCAGATTACAAAGGAAGGTACATCATACATGGAGTTTTCTCACTAACGGGATGACATCAGCTAACAGGGAGAGTGAGGAGTGAATGTAGGTACATCTCCTTCGTGTAACTGAGTTTGCAGTTCCCATAAATGCTGCTGCTAAGTCACTTCAGTCGTGTCCGACTCTGTGCGACCCCAGAGACCCCAGCCCACCAGGTTCCCCCGTTCCTGGGATTCTCCAGGCAAGAACACTGGAGTGGCTTGCCATTTCCTTCTCCAATGTATGAAAGTGAAGTCGCTCAGTCTTGTCCGACCCTCAGCGACCCCATGGACTGCAGCCTTCCAGGCTCCTCCTTCCATGGGATTTTCCAGGCAAGAGTACTGGAGTGGGGTGCCATTGCCTTCTCTGAGTTCCCATAAATGAAGGTACCACAAAAGAGTGGTCAGGGGAATAAAACACATCAAACTCTAATCCCTGATAATGTATCATGTATATGTTGAAAAAGACCACCACAGTGATATAACAACAGCATTTCTTTACTTATACCCAAATTTCCCCTCATAGGCACTGCTGTATGTGGACACAAGCCTGGCCTGTAACTCTTGTCTGTCCCTAGCCTCTGAGATTCCCCACGTCATTAGCATAGCACAGATTCCTAAAAAATATTAGGGGGCCAGCAGATCTGTTGTGCAGTTACTATTAATAGATGGGGTATAAACACTGGGAACTCCTGAAGTTTTCATCAGGAGATTTTTTTTTTTTAAGTTCTTCTAATTTTTTTCTTATATCAAAGAGTCCTTTCTTCTGGGTGCCTGTCACTCTCAGAGAGGAAGTGTCTGGAGGCTCCCTCTAGCCCTTCTTAGTGAGATTGCTGGGCCTGTGGTTCCCTCTGGGCTCACTGTCGTGTGTCAGAGGCCATCACTAGTACTGCCAATGCTGCTGAAGTACACATGCACTTCTTGCTGGCTTGTGGCTCCATGGGTATTCTTCATTTTTTACAGAAAACCTATGAGAAAAAAATTCACATTTTTTTTGTTGTTTGTTAAAATTTATAATACATCATAATACATTCATTCATAAGATTTCATTTGTTATGATCCCAGTAACCACACTTTTTGATAATTTAGAGATTTACCTTAGCTGAAGTTTACCACTATTCCAACTCAAGAAAATGACTTTTTCAAGATTTTGACAATGCTTAAATACATAAAAAATATGTAAGACAAATACTATTCTTTAAAAAAATTTTAAAATGTATTTTAAGGGCTGTGAAAAACTTTAAAACCCTTTTTGTTTATATATTGTGGGTGTATTTCTTATGAATCATTCTCATCCATTCTTTAAACCAGTTTGACCAAGGCGTCCTGCTTGGCCGTAATGAGCCCAGATTCAAGAAATGTGAGTACCAGAAAGTCAAAAGAAACAACCAACCACCAAATAAAAGTCCAATTTTTCTTTGAATTTTCTGCTTTTCTCCCACATATTATTCAGAGTTCTTGAACTCAAGCAACAGAATTGCATCTTGGTGTCTTAAACAGAAGAGAATTTTTTGGAAGGCTCTTTAGGACTGTATGTATCCAAAGGACCTGTTTGGAAAAAGGAGGAACAGGAGAGACTTGGGGACTGACCGGTCAGCAAGCCTTTCTCAGGCTGTTCTTGGGGTCTGGCCAAGCCCTGGGAGACTGCAGCCCACTGGCCAAGTTCAGTTCATACCTCTCCCTCTCCACTGGATGCTGGCATCTGAGATGGAGACTCTGCTCCCTTCAGCTCCTGCAACAATAGCAAAATGCTGCTTCCAACAAGGATCAGATGCCAGGCAGCCAAAACCAAGCCAACCACCCCACAAATATCCTTTATACTTGTAAGATTTTGGCAAAGAAACTTTAAATCATTTTGTGAGGCAACCATTTCATAAACCACTCGACTGGGATATAATTCACATATCATAAAGTTTATCTCTTTGAAGTATACAATTTACGAAATGTTGGCATATTTGTAAGATTGTACAATTACAAATACATTCTAGTTTTAGAATAAATCATTTATATTCAAAACTGAAGATTAAGAACTCCGTGCCATGTATTGTTGGCTAGATCTGGAAACACCCTTGTTCTATGGAGGGTTCTAACCACAACTTCCTGTCTCTGCATTCTCTTTATCCGTGACAGCCCAAGTAAGGAAGAGCTCCGGATCTGCACTGCAGCTGGATTCCTATGTCCACATTCTGAGAGGGATGGGCTGGAGTGGCAGAGACCCCATATCCTCTTTGTACCTTCCATCTTCCTTTTACTTTCATATTCCTTTAAGAAGCAAAGGTAGAAGAATTCTTTAGTTCTTTCCAGACTGTCCTCTAGAAGGCAGACAATCCCCCAGTGAGAGCAAAAATAGAGCCTGTTTCCCAAAGGCACCCCACGGTTCCATCAGGAAGAGACCCATTCCCAAGAGTTTCTGTTCATGGATCCTTCCTTGGTTTGTCCTTCCTTGGTTCTTGAAATCTGCGTGGTAGGGTGGAGGGGGTGGGAGGGGTTGCAGTTTGTATTCTTTCTAGAAAAAAAAAAAATCTCTCAAATCCTCCACCTCCCACCCCAACTCATGTTTATAATGTTCTGGAAGAAACATTAACCTCTCCTGAAAGTTTTAACCTTTTAATTTCACATATATTAATCTTCATAGTTTTTTTTTTTAACTGGAGTAAATTATACATAATATAAAATGCACCATTTGGACCATTTCTAAGTGCACAGTTCAGTGGCATTAAGTACATTCACACTGTGGTACAACCATTGTCACCTTCAACCTCCAGAACTTTTTTATAATCTTACAAAGCTGAAATTCTGTACCCATTGAACAATGACTCCTCATTCCCAGTCCCTAATAACCACCATTCTCCTTTCTGTCTTTTTGAGTCTGACTATGCTGCTGCTGCTGCTAAGTCGCTTCAGTCGTGTCCGACTCTGTGCAACCCCATAGACGGCAAGCTATCAGGCTCCCCTGTCCCTGGGGTTCTCCAGGTAAGAACACTGGAGTGGGTTGCCATTTCCTTCTCCAATGCATGAAAGTGAAAAGTGAAAGTGAAGTCCCTCAGTTGTGTCCAACTCTTAGTGACCCCATAGACTGCAGCCTACCAGGCTCCTCCGTCCATGGGATTTTCCAGGCAAGACTATGCTAAGTGCCTCATATTAGTGGTCCTATGTGGCTGGCTTTTTTCATTAGTATAATGTCTTCAAAGTTCATCCAACTTGTAACCTGTCTCAGAATTTCATTCCCTTTTGAAGGCTGAATAATACTCCACTACATGTATTTACCATGTTTAGCCATTCATCCATTGATGGACACCTGGGTTGCTTCTACCCCTTAGCGACTGTGAATAATGCAGCTCTGATGATAGGTTTACAAATATCTCTTTTGAGTCCCTACTCTCACATCTTTTGGGTCTTCATAGTCTTTTATGCCCATGGAAGAATAAGGTAAATTTGTCATGTGTATGGTTTCCCAGTTTTTCACATTATGGCTTACAAAGGAAATGTTTGGCTGTGTAACTGGAGGGGCTGGGAGCCCAGGAAGTCATGGAGGTGACTCCTAGGGGCTCACAGCACACAGGGGAGGCATGGGCAAGCAGCCCTGTCCTAGACAGTGACATGCTCCAGGTTCTGATCCCATGTACCAGCGGTCCTCAACCTTTTTGAGACCAGGGACTGATTTTTTGGAAGACAATTTTTCCATGGACTGGGGAAGAGGGATGGTTTCAGGATGATTCAAGCATTACATTTATTGTGCACTTTATTTCAATTATTATTATATCAGCTCCACTTCAGATCACCAGGCATCAGAATCTTGAGGTCAGGGACCCTGGTGTAGATGCTGTATGTGTGGGTGGCGGGACAAGGTATTCCAAAGAGGCTGTCATATCCTCTCCATTTGACACCAACCAGAGTTTTTGGCCTCCTTAATCAATAGAAATTGACTAGAGGCCAGACAAGAAATTCAGACAAGGCTTTTACCAGGGCCCCTGTTGCAGCCAAGGGAAGCAGGGACAAACAACCGTTTCTCTTGCTTGTTGGCTCCTCGAGGTTGGGCAAGCTTGTTCCTTACACGGGGTGAAGGAAGGAGTATGTCCAGGGGTCTGGCCAAAGGAGTGGCTTCGATGGTTTGCCCACCCCCTAGGCAGAGTTTGAACTGCACCCTTGGACTGCGAGGAGATCCAACCAGTCAATCCTAAGGGAAATCAGTCCTGAATATTCATTGGAAGGACTGATGCTGAAGCTGAAACTCCAATACTTTGGCCACCTGATGCAAAGAACTGACTCCTTGGAAAAGACCCTGATGCTGGGAAAGATTGACGGCAGGAGGAGAAGGGGACAACAGAGGATGAGATGGCTTGATGGCATCACCGACTCAATGGACATGAGTTTGGGTAAACGCCGGGAGTTGGTGATGGACAGGGAGGCCTGGCGTGCTGCAGTCCATGGGATCACAAAGAGACAGACACAACTGAGCGACTGAATGGAACTGAACTAGGAGGTGCTGTGTGAGGGGTCATATGCAGTACCCTGCTTTTCCTCCTGACATGATACTTTTGCTTCAGGCGCTTCAAAAATGGCAATTGGGTTTTTTTTGGTTTATTTTGTATCCTCTGTCCATAATTTTGCCCTAACTGTGCATGTGCAGTTATTTTTAGTCCCATACAGGTTTTTCTTTTTTTTTTTTCTGGAGGAGGTTTGTCCAGGTGCAGGCACTTCAGCAAAAGGTCTCAAGTCCAAGCCTGCCTCACAGTTCACATGCCCTCTTAGAGACCATGGCCTTCTGTGGCCGGAGGATGAGAGATGTAAGACCTCAGAGCTCCTGGCTGCAGCAGCCTGGAACAGTGATATACACGTGTTACATTAAATTCTTTCTAGAGCCAGGCAGAAGTCAGGTGTGGGAGCAAAGCTGAAAAGACCAGGTCAATTTAGGGACTGAGGCTGCCACTCTGAGGCTCAAGTGCAAGGAAGCCGAGGGACGGGGCTGCACAGGACAGGGGGGTAGAAGCCATACCAGAGATGCACAAGGTGGGAGGCAGGTGCCCCAGGAGAGGGGCGGGTTGGGAGGAGGATAGGAGGAAACCCTGCCTCGAGACATTTCCTTCCAGGGCTGGACCTTTGCCCTGCATTTCACTTTTGTGAAAGCAAAGTGTGTTAGTTTATTCAGTTGTGTCCGACTCTTTGTGATCCCATGGACTCCAGCCCATCAGGCTCCTCTGTTCATGGAATCCTCCAGGCAAGAATAATGGAGTGGGCTGCCATGCCCTTCTCCAGGGGATCTTCCCAACCCAGGGATGGGACCCAGGTCTTCTGCATTGCAGGCAGATTTTTTTTTTTTACCGTCTGAGCCACCAGGGAAGTTGTGAAAGCAACTCTGTCTGCATTAAGAACTTTTTCCCCTTGAAGTGGCAGGATGGCTTTCTGTGCCTTGAGGGTGCAGAAGGATGGGGCTTGCTGGGAGAAGAATATCAGGAGAGAAAGCCAGGAAGTCAGATCTACCTCGTGGGAAAGGAACAAAGTTGCTGCCACGACAACACAAAATGCTTCTTTTTTAAATAGTTTATTCATCTGTTTGGCCAAACAGGTAATGGAAACTGAGAGTAATAATTTGCTAAAAAGTTTAGGTCATGAGTACTCCTTTCCCCTAGGAAACAAAAGACTCCATGGTTACAGAGTGCACCATTGGGTTATGACAACATTTCAAAATAAGGTTTCCATTTCGATATGTAACAATGTAAACTTTAAAAATAGTAAACTCTAACCCCCTCATCCCTCTTTACAGATCTATCACAGATAGAATTTTCTGGCAGACCTATAATGTGGAAGTAAACAGCCTGGTGCTTAAAAGTTTCATAAAAAGGTTTGCAGATTCAGTAAATAATTTTTCGGTCTTAGTTAGGAAGTAAAAGCAACCAGCGATTCATCTTCTGTGGACTCTGCCTCATATACACACTGTGACCTGCGTTCTGTGACACTGGTCATCAGCTTTGCCATTTTTGTACATACAGACATATACATAATATTTTGTTTGTTTCTAAAGATTTTTACATCTAAATGATAAGACGGCGCCAGTGACTTATAATGTCACCTCGCTTCACATAGATAAAGACAAAAATTCTGTAGAAGGCACTGTAATTTCTCTTGCACGATCTTAGACAGACATGTGAGGGCAAGCCAGCTGGGGCTAAGACTTAACTTCCCCTTTCTGTTACCCAGCTTGGCCTGTCCTCCTCTAATCATCACCCCCAGGTTAGCCACAGTCGATGGTTTTCCAAGTCCATTTTCCGTTTCTGCTCCAGCTCTTCACATCCCATCTACCCACCCATCCAGAAACCCATTTATCCCAATTAACTCAGAGTGATCTTTTGGTTCATTGAAATCCCTTAAAAGTAAGAGTGCAGCTCTGGTATAAAACAAAATATGACCTACCGTCGCTGAGAAATAATCACAGTGTGCAATGTAATTTTCAGTTGCAAAGATTTGAAACATCTGCCCTGCCATGTCGAGAACACCTGTCATCCCAAGCAATCTAGGCAAGGATCTTTTTAAGCTGCTTTACATTCATGTAGAAAGAGTGGAGAGGTTCTTCTCTTCTCTCCCGTATTGAATCAGTACCCTTAAGTGAAATATCTGATGTGAAAAAAGTGCAAGCAAGTTGGACATGCCAATAAATACCATATAACTTACCGCAGATTACCAAAACTGTACAGGTATGTACACCTCACTGAGGTTCCCCCTGCCGGGAAGAGATTCCGAACCCCCCTCGTGAGCGGTTGCCGCAGAGTCCTAGGGCAGATGGTCAGCGGGCGAAGGAGGGCCGGGCCCTTCTGCTCTTGCTCTGAAGCCCCAAGCCCAGGTCCGCTCCACCCTCAGCCGCCTCCTCCTTCTTCCTCACTTTGAGGCGAGTGAGCAGCTTAATCAACCAGACGTCCCACTCCTCAGGCAGGAGGAGGAGAAGGAAGCCCAGGCCGATGATGATGATGGCAATTACCCGGACGCTGTTGAAAACGATCTTACTGGTGTAGTGATCAACCACTGCAAGAGACAGAGAACGGAGGTTACCCAGGGGCCGACAGGCCTGGGCAATCAGGAAGTAGGGGACCCACGCCAGGCCGGGGCCTGGGGCAGCCCTTTCTGCCGGGTGGACGCTGTGCTCCCTTGACCGGCTAGGCAGAGCTGCCTCCAGCAAACCCCTCTTAGCTTTAGAAACGCTGGCTGGCAGGAGGCCTTGCACCGTGTTTCACTTTCCCAAACTGACTTGACCTGGCACTTTAGTTTGGACATCGATTTGGCTGAGAGACAAAACAAAACACAAGGGGCACTTAGAGACGTGTGTGTGTGCTCAGTTGCTCCGTGTGTCTGACTCTTTGCCACCCTCCTGGACTGTAACTGTCCAGGCTCCTCTATCCATGGAATCCTCCACGCAAGAATGCTGCAGTGGATTGCCACTTCCTACTCCAGGGGATCTTCCTGACCCAGGGATCGAACCCGTGCTTCTTGCATCCCCTGCATTGGCAGGAAGGTTTTTTTTTTTTTTTTAAACCACTAATGCCACCTGGGAAGCCCTGTATATATACTGGTTGGTCAAAAAGTTCATTTGGGTTTCTCACACGCTCTCCTGGAAAAACCCCAGTGGACTTTTAGCCAATCCAGTATATACCGAAATTGATTGTGGCCACCTCTGGGGTGCCAGTACAATTAAAATGTTATTGCCTTCTTTCTGTTCTTGATGCTTTTCACATTTTAAAAAGATTTTATTCATTTTTATATTTCTGGCTGCACCCCACGGCATGTGGGATCCCAGCTCCCTAACCAGGCATCAAACCCGTGGCCCCTGCACTGGAAGTGCAGACTCTTAACCACTGGATGGCCGAGGAGGTCCCATAGTTTTATGTTCTAAAGACCAAACTCAACCTGGTTCTTTGAAAGTAATAGATACAAACTTTTACTCCACTCCAGGGTATTATTAGCATGAGGCTCTAATGCCCCCTGTGTTATCACTGACTATGAACATTTATTAAAGGCCAGAAGCTCATTTCTGATCGATGAGGTGAGGGAACAAAATGAGAACAGGGTTCACATCAGTTCATACAAATCTGGATCATCATTCTCTTCATAACTAAAGATCAAAAGCATTCCAAAGTTGGTTTTCTTTTCCTTATTTTGCTTTCGCTTTCTCTTTTCTTAACTAAATCAAACAAAGCAAATTTGGAGGCAGGCTTCCACATAAAATGGTTGTCTGAGGAGGCCTTACAAATAGCTGAGAAAAGAAGAGAAGTGGAAGGCAAAGGAGGAAAGGAAAGATATACCCATCTGAATGTAGAGTTCCAAAGAATAGCAAGGAGAGATAAGAAACCCTTCCTTAGCATACTTCCAATGCAAAGAAATCGATGAAAACAATAGAATGGGAAACACTAGAGATCTCGTCAAGAAAATTAGAGATACCAAGGGAACATTTCATGCACAGATGGGCACAATAAAGGACAGAAATGGTAAGGACCTAACAGAAGTGGAAGATATGAAGAGGGGGCAAGAATACACAGAAGAACTGTACAAAAAAGATTTTAATGGCCCAGATAACCACGATGGTGTGATCATTCACCTAGAGCCAGATATCCTGGAATGCAAAATCAAGTGGGCCTTAGGAAGCATCACTATGAACAAAGCTAGTGGAG
>SJYA01013249.1:13571-25636 GCA_006410615.1 Neotragus moschatus
AAAGAAGTATAGGAAAACAATAGAATGGAAAGATTAGAGATCTCTTCAAGAAAACTAGAGATACCAAAGAAACAGTTCATATAAAAAAATGGGCTCAGTAAAGGACAGAAATGGTATGGACCTAACAGAAGGAAAGAAGTGGCAAGAATAAACAGAACTATACAAGAAGATCTTCACGGCCCAGATAATCACTATCTTGTGATCACTCACCTAGAGCCAGACATCCTGGAATGTCAAGTCAAGTGGGCCTTAGGAAGCATCACTACGAACAAAGCTAGAGGAGGTGATGGAAGTCCAGTTGAGCTATTTCAAATCCTGAAAGATAATTCTGTGAAAGAGCTGCGCTCAATATGTCAGCAAATGTGGAAAGCTCAGCTGTGGCCACAGGACTAGAAAAGGTCAGCTTTCATTCCAATCCCAGAGAAAGGCATGCCAAAGAATGCTCAAACTACCACACAATTGCACTCATCTCACACGCTAGAAAAGTAATGCTCAAAATTCTCCACGCCAGGTTTCAGCAATATGTGAACTGTGAACTTTCAGAGGTTCAAGCCGGTTTTAAGAGGAACCAGAGATCAAATTGCCAACATCTGCTAAATCATCGAAAAAGCAAGAGAGTTCCAGAAAAACATCTATTTCTACTTTATTGACTATACAAAAGCCTTTGACTGTGTGGAGCACAACAAACTGTGGAAAATTCTGAAAGAGATGGGAATACCAGACCATGTGACCTGCCTCTTGAGAAATCTGTATGCAGGTCCAGAAACAACAGAAGAACTGGACATGGAAAAACAGAATGATTCCAAATAGGAAAAGGAGTACAGCACCTAGTATATTGTCACGCTGTTTATTTAACTTATATGCACAGTACATCATGAGAAATGCTGGGCTGGAGGAAGCACAAGCTGGATCAAGATTGCCAGCAGAAATATCAATAACCTCAGAAATGCAGATGACACCACCCTTATGGCAGAAAGTGAAGAAGAACTAAAGAACCTCTTGAGGAAAATGAAAGAAGAGAGTGAAAAAGTTGGCTTAAAGCGCAACATTCAGAAAACGAAGATCATGGAATCTGGTCCCATCACTTCATGGGGAATAGATGGGGAAACAGTGAAAACAGTGGCTGACTTTATTTTGGGGGGCTCCAAAATCATTGCAGATGGTGATTGCAGCCATGAAATTAAAAGACGCTTACTCCTTGGAAGGAAAGTTATGACCAACCTAGACAGCATATTCAAAAGCAGAGACATTACTTTGCCAACCAAGGTCCATCTAGTCCAGGCTATGATTTTTCCAGTAGTCATGTATAGATGTGAGAGTTGGACTATAAAAAAAGCTGAGTGCCGAAGAATTGATGCTTTTGAACTGTGGTGTTGGAGAAGACTCTTAAAAGTCCCTTGGACTGCAAGGAGATCCAACTAGTCCATCCTAAAGGAGATCAGCCCTGGGTGTTCATTGAAAGGACTGATGTTGAAGCTGTAACTCCAATACTTTGGCCACCTGATGTGAAAAGCTGACTCATTTGAAACGGCCCTAATGCTGGGAAAGATTGAAAGCAGGAGGAGAAGGGGATGACAGAGGATGAGATGGATAGATGGCATCACTGACTCAATGGACATGAATCTGGGTAAAATCTGGGAGTTGGTGATGGACGGGGAGGCCTGGTGTGCTGTGGTTCATGGGGTCACTAAGATTTGGACACAACTGAGTGACTGAACTGAACTCAACTAGCAGTAGACATTAGAAGTTTTACCTTTTTTAAAAATGTTATAAACCAAACCCAGTCCTTGTAGCTAATCATGTGCACACTTACATTATGCATTTCTGGAAATGTCTAGGTCAAAGAGCATGCAGATTTCTAAGGCTTTTATTATTTACTGACATATTGGGACTCACGGAGATTTCTCCATTTATTGTCATACCATAAATGACTGAGGATTGAAGGTACAGATCTTGAGTTAATGTATTTGACTGAGGCACATCCTTTCAGAAGGAAACTTTAGTTTTTCAAAGCAAGATGTGGAATTAGGAAGGTAGAAAGAGCCAATGAAATGCAGTCAACAAATCAAAACAGTTTGGAAAAGTTTTGATCCTGAGTTAATCATTTTGGTCCACTTAGAGCAAGCAGAATGCAAGATTATAAATACGAGGACCCAAGATGGTATTTTTATCTCTCCTTGGTATTGCCTGTTAACAGTTTTTTTGGTAAGCAGTCATCTACATATTTGAAAACACCACAGATGAAAAATCCTGTTATTTCTTTCAGTTAGAGGTTTTGGCATTATTTGTGTCAAGGGTCAAAACATCGTGTTGTTTTGTGTTGGTGATAGACATTCCCACTATGCCCAAGAAAACAGAGAACAGTGTTTAGGAAAACATGAAGAAGTAAGGCAGATTTTTTTGAGGGGGAAGGGGGAGGCTTATTTTCTAAATCTCCCTGTTGTCTATAGGAGTGATCCTATCTGCCTCCCTCTTTTGTGGTTCCTGTCAATTGATTAACCAAAACCATAGTTTCCCCACCATGGTTATATGCAAATATTTAAAAAATCCCTCTTGATAATTGATCCTACTTGATCCTTCTTATCTTATGTTGAATATGATAAGACAAGGGAATTCATTCTTGTTTACTCCGAGTTATAGTTACTTCACCTTTTAATCTGATATCAAAAGTAACTATTTATCATCTATTTGATAGATAAGATTTTAAAAGATATTGTATAAGACTTTTCTTGCTTGGATTTTTAAACACTGGAATAAAATTGAAAATTGGGTGTAAATACAAATTATCCAAATATTTTAAAAGTTTTCTTGAAAATTAAATTTTATATTTTATTCATTGTATTCATCTCATCAGTATTTGTAAACAAAATTGAGGCTTATTAAATGCCAACAAAACAAAATGCAGAGTTACATAAGTGAACAAAGCAGTGAGTAAATTCTTTCAGTAGAATAACATAATTGTTAAGTTATAAAGTTGTGAATTTCATTACTTTGTAATGAATGCAGAGACATTACTTTGCCAACCAGGGCCCATCTAGTCAAGGCTATGGTTTTCCCAATGGTCATGTATAGATGTGAGAGTTGGACTATAAAGAAAGCTCAGTGCCGAAGAATTGATGCTTTTGAACTGTGGTGTTGGAGAAGACTCTTGAGAGTCCCTTGGACTGCAAGGAGATCCAACCAGTCCATCCTAAAGGAGATCAGTCCTGAATATTCATTGGAAGGACTGATGCTGAAGCTGAAACTCCAATACTTTGGCCACCTGATGCAAAGAGCTGACTCATTTGAAAAGACCCTGATGCTGGGAAAGATTGAGGGCAAGAGAAGGGGATGACAGAGGATGAGATGGTTGGGTGGCATCACTGACTCAATGGACTTGGGTTTGGGTGAACTCCAGGAGTTGGTGATGGACAGGGAGGCCTGGTGTGTTGCGGTTTATGGGGTCACAAAGAGTCGGACATGACTGAGTGACTGAACTGAACTGAACTGAAGTTGTGAATTTAGTCTTCTGGGTTAAAATTCCAATACCACTCTTTCCTTGAATAAGTTATATAACATCTCTAAACTTTTATGTCATGAACAGTAAAATGGACATAGTAACAGTATTCTTCTCAAAGTTCTGTAGTTTTGTTCTTATTATGTGTGGTGGTGGTATGATGAGAATGAATTGAGACAGTGCATGGAAACCTTTAGCACTATTTGACTGGAAGAAAGTATTCAATAAATGCTAGCTATGACTACTTCAGTGAAATGCAAGGAAAGCATTAAAAACAGGTTTCTATTAGTATCACATATTTCCTTTCTCCACAGTTGCTGCTAGTATGGAGTCTATAGAGGTGAACAGATTTCCTCTTCCTAGTATGGCAGCCCACTCCAATACTCTTGCCTGGAAAATCCCATAGACAGAGGAGCCTGGTAGGCTGCAGTCCATGGGGTCGCTAAGAGTCAGACACGACTGAGCAACTTCACTTTGACTTTTCACTTTCATGCATTGGAGAAGGAAATGGCGACCCATTCCAGTGTCCTTGCCTGCAGAATTCCAGGGATGAGGAACCTGGTGGGCTGCCGTCTATGGGGTCGCACAGAGTCGGACACGAATGAAGCGACTTAGCAGCAGCAGCAGCAGTAGTACAACCACAGCAACAAAAGCAGTGAGTGAGGACAAAGCAGAACTAACATCTCTTCAAGAGGGTACCCTCTGTTTCAACAGACATTATTCATTATCTGATGCTGTGAAGGATATTTATAGACTAAGAAGGATTTTAGCTCATAGTCTGGAGAATGACAAACTAAAAGACACCGAATGATAATTGTTGTTAATCTTGAGACAGACAAGATACTTTGAGCCTGCCAGTGGTCTTCTGAGCAAAACATCACAGATTGTATTCTTTTTCATCCTGGCTCTTTGTATGTATTTCTTAGGTTCCTAAGAGGGAGAATGGTGAATTAGGAATTGTGTTTGGATTAGCTGCACAAATAGAAAACCATAGTCCATGACAGATAAAATCACAACAGATTACAAAATATTTCTCAACTTATGGTTCTGTAGCAGTGTTAGAATGAGAATTCAGTATAACTGTCTGTCAAACCATAATGAGTTCAGAGGATATCTTGATGATCTCATACAAAGGACAACTTGTCACTTGAAGTTGGTGGCATACTGGATGGATGGAGCATGGAAATGGAAACTTTGTTTTTTCCTTCTGACAGGGCTTCTTTCTGGTACTTGGATCAGCTAAATGGGATAAGACAGAAGTGTAAACTTCAACTTGCACACTTAAAGACCTTTGGAGACTTTTGGTAACCATCTCAGGATTTGCTGTAAAATAATACATTTTGTGCTTTTTTCCTTGTCTTGCAGAAAGTTCAGTCTTTAATAGACAGGAGTTTCAAATTCTCATGTAAGAATAAAACATTGGCACAGAATATACGGACATTTTCAAAGATTACCTTTCTAGTTTTTTATTTGTTTAGCTGGTTAGTTGATTTATGAGTTTTGATATTTTGAATTTTTGTTTTCTGTTGTTTTCATTTCTGTTTTGCTTCTCTTGGCCAAAATACCTCATCAGACTTGTTTGTGTACTTTTCAACAATTATCAAAATTCTTATTCTCTCAGCTGAAATAATTGTAAATATTTCACTGCTGCTTTAATAATGCTCTTAAGGAAAGAGATATTCCTGTGTGAGTTGTTTTTTTAAATGAAATTTCAGCATGAAATAGGTATAATCATGAGTCATGTCCAAATCTTCACTATGGAAGTTGCTTGATTGAAACATGTTATTCAGCAGTTTATTAGGAAGAAAGCTGGCCTAGAGTTTTATAAGATGTTTTACAGACTAATGGAATTTTTATTTTAGAGTGGAGTATTTCTATTTTAAAGAGAAGTGGAAGGCTATATTTTTAGGCCATCCTGAGGGAGTAATACCTGAGAAAGTAATTAGAATCAGCAGTTGGGCAAGCACTGGGGCCAGTGCTCAGGAACGATCTACATAATTCTGATATCAAAGAAGCTTCTCTTAGAGAGTTTCTCATTTTGGGTGATTAGTCAGATATTTAAGGTGCATACATTTACTTGATCTCATCTAGAGAGAATGTTTGAAAATGCAACATACAAAGAAAGCATTGCAGAGCTGCAGTTTTCTAACTTGGCTCCTGACTCACAGAGATCTTTGCTTCTGGCAAATTTTCTTTTTTCCCATTATTTCCATATCTGGATAATAGTGCCCCCTAAAACAATAGTTTTCATAAACCCTGAAAATTGAGACTAAAATTTCCCTGTAGGATCTGTTATGGTCTGTTTTTTTCTTTTTTTGGTAAGGATACATTTGTTTAGTAAAAGATTTTAATGTGCTCAAGTGTTACTCTACTTGCTGTGTGTGTGTGTGTGTGTGTGTGTGTGTGTGTGTGTGTGTGTGTGTGTCTATGTGTGTGTTCATGTGTGAGTTGTGTGTGTGAGACAGAGAGCTAGAATTGAGAGAGAGAGAGAGAGAGAAAGAGAGATTTTTCAGTCCTCTGTCTCCAACTAACCAAGTTGGACAATTAGATAGTAGGTTCACAAGATAAGTACTCAGACTCACTGTAATAAAGGTTTTCAAATTCCTCTGTAGGACAATATCAATAATCATACCTCTTCCTTAGATTTTGTATGATAGCTTGTTATATTCTAGAGACTTCTTCCCATTAATCTTCCTAATGGGTTATTTTGATGGCAAATTGCTAAATAAGTTATCACCATAAACTCATATTCATATATGGTATAGTTAGACTTAGGAACAGTTTGTTTCAAAGAGTGGTAGAATAATTATTAGCAAACTTTTTCTTTGTGGTTAGAACATGTCAGACACTATTCATAATGGTTTGAAAATTTTGAATTAATACAATCTTTGCTTTTGAGGAAGGAATTGCTATCAATTCCCTTATTTTGCTGATGGGGAAACTGAGGCACAAAGAAAAAAAATTTTTTATATATACTTGCTTAAAGTTACACAGCTATTAAGTGACAGAGCAGGAATTCAAACCCACACAGTCTGGTTCTAGAGCTACACTCTTAAGTCAGTTGGTTTCCTGAAAGAAGGGGGAAGCTAATTTTGTCTAGTAAGAAATGCTGGATTTTTATTTTAAAAAGTAAACTAAAGACTTTAACCTCAGGCTGTGGTTTAATCCATTCGAACTCATGAGTCAGCAATCCTTGGTATAGGCCTGTCTTGGAGCATTTCATTGTCTAGTTCATGGAATTTTATGCTTGCCCCTCACCTTTCTGGGATAATGGAAGACAGATCTCTAGTTAAGTCACCCATCATGTGCTGCATGTCAGCACCCCGAAGAGTTATGATGGGTGAGGAATATCTGAGACCAATATTGAGGCTTGAGGAAAATTACTGCCAGATGTTGGCAGAGTTCTGGGAGCTCTATCAGGTTACATGTACGTTGCTGTTATAGTTTATGAAGTAGTTTACAGATTTCTTGATTTTTCTGTGATATTTACATGACTATGGATGTTAAAATTTAGTGGTTCACTTATTTTAGGTTGTAAATAACTAATAAGACTGACAGGGTATTTTTCTTTTTTATTGTCTGCTTCTTGAGAGTGTAATTTAAAAGAGAAAAAAGAACTCATCAGTTTGATTATCCGTGCCAAAGATAATGCTTTGATATAATCATTGCAATTGCAGTTGTTTGATTATTACAGTTTGTTTCCTAAAACTTTAATTCATCAAAGGATATAAAGGCAACTCAGTGAAGTGGTTGGAACAAGGAACCATCCTTGTTTAAAGTCTGTCTTTACTACTTATCTTTGGTGCAACTATAGAAGCTTTCTTAGCCCTTTCTACTTCCCTATGAGGGTTCTTTTCCTCTACTGCAAAATGGAAATTATTTCATGGGCATTGTTCAGAAGATTTGCAAAGCCTAAACATCTCTGACCCTTAAAGGGTCATACTGATAATGATCCCAAGTCTACACAACTTTATTCTGACCATTAGAGGCTGTTCTTCCTTCTCTGCTGCTGCTGCTAATTTGCTTCAGTTGTGTCCAATTCTGTCTGACCCCACAGATGGCACCCCATCAGGCTCCTCTGTCCCCGGGATTCTCCTGGCAAGAATACGGGAGTGGGTTGCTATTTCCTTCTCCAATGTATGCATGCATGCTAAGTCATTTCAGTCATATCTGACTTTGTGCAATCTCATGGACAGCAGCCCATCAGGCTTCTTTGTCCACAGGATTCTCTAGGCAAGAATACTGGAGTGGGTTGTCATTCCCTTCTCCAGTTCTTCCTTCTCATTCTTTACATATTTCATGTATCTAGTAACCAGTTTTTAGTACTGGATTAGACTGTGGTTCTGACTCCTATTATAGTAGTAACCCAGACTAGTAAACCAAAGAAGCGACTACAGAGGTAGTGATATAATGAACTAACTTCCATATGTGCCTGCTAATAACAGTCATGTAGGTCATACAGAATTTCAAGTCCTTCCCTTAGAGATTCTTATTTTGTAGGTCTAGAGTGGGACATAGAAATATGTGTTTTAAGCAGAGATTCAGATGATTTTAATGATAAGGCAAGCATGGGAAAGGTAAAAATGAGTTTTAGAGTTGATAAATCTGAGTTTAAATCCCTATGCTACCTATGAGCTATGAAATGATTTAAGTTTCTGAGAACTAGTTTATAAGTGGCTAGTGCAGATGACAGTTACATTTCTCTTCGCTTTGCTGATGGAGTTCAGAATAAGTAAACATTAGATGAATGGCTGCTTAGCATTTTCCAGTGGTGTTCTGGTAATATTAAGTTACCCGTTCTCCTGAAAAGCAGGCCCTGTGTTTGCCCATTTCTGTGATGTAAATACACCCACAGTTGCTAATCTCAAGCTACCACAATTCCATCACTGAGTACAGGGTGGAGAAGAGCTGCACGCATTCAGGTTCTGTGAGTTGGAAAGAGTTGTTTAGCACAAACCTTGCTCCGTTTTTCTCTTCTCTCTTTCCCCCTCTTCTTCTTGTTCCCCTTTCCTCTCTCACTCTGAAAATGAGATAAATTGTTAATCATTACTTCATATATTTTACTTTAAATCAGGGGTCTCCAACCCCCAGGTCACCAGCTCATAGCCTGGTAGCACAGCAGGAAGTGAGCAGCAGACAGGTGAGTGAATCTTCATTGGTATTTACAGACACTCCCAAATGTCCCCAAACCATCCCTGCCTTCCACCCTGTCCATGGAAAATTGTCTTCCATGAAACCAATCTCTGGTGCCAAAAAGGTGGGGGACAACTGCTTTAAAGGATGGTGGTGATTGCAGCCATGAAATTAAAAGATGCTTACTCCTTGGAAGAAAAGTTATGACCAACCTAGATAGCATATTCAAAAGCAGAGACATTACTTTGCAGACTAAGGTCCATCTAGTCAAGGCTATGGTTTTTCCTGTGGTCATGTATGGATGTGAGAGTTGGACTGTGAAGAAGGCTGAGTGCTGAAGAATTGATGCTTTTGAACTGTGGTGTTGGAGAAAACTCTTGAGAGTCCCTTGGACTGCAAGGAGATCTAACCAGTCCATTCTGAAGGAGATTAGCCCTGTGATTTCTTTGGAAGGAATGATGCTGAAGCTGAAGCTCCAGTACTTTGGCCACCTCATACGAAGAGTTGACTCACTGGAAAAGACTCTAATGCTGGGAGGGACTGGGGGCAGGAGGAGAAGGGGATGACAGAGGATGAGATGGCTGGATGGTATCACTGACTAGATGGATGTGAGTCTGAGTGAACTCTGGGAGTTGGTGATGGATAGGGAGGCCTGGCATACTGCAATTCACGGAGTCACAAAGAGTCGGACACGACTGAACAACTGAACTGAACTGAACTGAACATAAAATCTGCCCTCTTAACAAATTTTTCTTTTATGAAACATTTATTGAATATCTCATATATTTGGTACCAGGAATGCATAGAAGATTATTATCATTCAGTCTCTATGCTTTATATCTGCCCAGATGAACAACATAGAAGGAAAATCATGCCTCTTGGAAAAACATGAGGATACTACAAGTCATTGTTTTTCACTTTCAATTGAACTCCCCAGTGGGAGTGGAGTTCCTTTCTCCAAATCCTTCTCTCCACCATACTGTCCTGCTTATTCTCTTTTTTTCTTTGGCATTTATTTTTCTCTTCTGGTTTTTCCTTTTATTTTATCCATGCATTGTCAACTTCCTTCTCTCTGTTGCTTTGGTCAAGTCTCTCCCACCTTAAAAAGTAACAAAAACAATATCAAATAGCAACCACAAAAAAACCTGACATGACTCCTGGTCTTTTACACTTAAAATTCTTAAGAATAGTGGGCTCTCTGTGTTTTAATTTCTTCTCTTTCCATTATTTGATCTTCACCTTCTGCCATTGGACTTCTGCCCTACACTTTAGTGAACCTGTTTTTGATAAAGCTATGTTGCCAACTGTAGTAGGCATATCAAAGCTCTTGTCTTGCTGGACTTCTTTGTAGCCACTGAAATTGCCAATCCATCCCTCAACAGTCTTCTCTCACTTACTACCATTCACATTATTGGCCTGGTCCTTTGCAACTTTATGACTATATATCTAGATTCTGACTTACTCACTAGATTTTTAAACACTATTTCAGTGGTTTTGAAATGTTAGCATCAATTAGAACCACCTGAAGTATTTGTTAAAATACAGATTGCTAGACTTTGATTCTCATCTGCTATAAGTCTTGGGGCGAGTGGAGATTTGTATTTCTAACAAGTTTCTAGGAGATGCTGATCCTGCTGATCCAGGACCTACACTTGAAGAATCACTGCTTTATCTACACCTTGGGCTCCTCTTTTATTTATTGCCTCTGTTAATTTGACCTGAGATTTAGATCTGGAATTACTCTTCTCACTAAAGACATTCTTTCTAGATGAACTCATCCCTTTTCATGGTTTGTGTACCAGGACCCAGAGACCCCACAAAGACTGAGACAGAACTGTGTTTGAGTGTCTTCTGAGGGGGTACGGGTCAGCAGTGGACTGCTGCAGGGGCAGGGGCTCAGTGCAGTAGACCTGGGTATAGCATAAGCCCTCTTGGAGGTGGTCACCATTAATGCCACCATAGAACCACCAAAACTTACACAGAACTGGGAAAACAGACTCTTGGGGGCACGAACAAAACCTTGTGTGCACCAGGACCCAGGAGAAAGGAGCAATGACCCCAGAAGAGACTGACCCAGACTTGCCTGGGAGTGTCCAGGAGTCTCTGGAGGAGGCATGGGTCTGCTCTAGCGTTGGGGACACAGAGTGTAGCACAACATGAATGGGACCTTTTGAAGGAGGTCCACATTATCTTCATTACCTCCACCATAGTTTGGCCTCAGGTCAAATAACTGGGAGGGAACTAAGCTCTGCCCATCAAAAGAAAATTGGATTAAAGATTTATTGAGAATAGCCCCACTCATCAGAACAAGACCCATTTTCCCCCTCTGTCAGTCTCTCCCATCAGCAAGCTTCCATAAGCCTCTTGTCCTTTTCCATCAGAGGGCAGACAGAATGAAAACCACAATCACAGAAAACTAACCAATCTGATCACATGGACCACAGCCTTATCTAACTCAGTGAAACTATGAGTCATGCTGTGTAGGGCCACCTAAGACAGACGGATCATAGTGGAGAGTTCTCTCTCCACTAGAGAAGGGAATGGCATACCACTTCAGTATTCTTGCCTTGTGGACTCCATGAACAGTATGAAGGGGCAAAAAGATAGGACACTGAAAGGTAAATGCCATAGGTGGGTAGGTGCTCAATATGTTACTGGAGATCAGTAGAGTGATAACTACGGAAACAGTGAAGAGATGGAGCCAAAGCAAAAACAACAACCAGTTATGAATGTGACTGGTGATGGAAGCAAGGTCTGATGCTGTAAAGAGTAATATCGCATAGGAACCTGGAATGTTAGGTCCACAAATCAAGGCAAATTGGAAGTGGTTAACAGGAGATGGCAAGAGTGACGTCGACATTTTAGGAATCAGCGAACTAAAATGGACTGGAATGGGTGAATTTAACTCAGATGACCATTATATTTTCTACTGTGGGCAACAATCCCTTAGAAGAACTGGAGTAGCCCTCATAGTTAACAAGAGTCTGAAATGAAGTACTTGGATGAAATCTCAAAATCGACAGAATGATCTCTGTTCATTTCCAAGGCAAACCATTCGATATCACAGTAATCCAAGCCTGTACCCTGACTAGTAATGCTGAAGAAGGTGAAGCTGAATGGTTCCATGAGGACCTGCAAGACCTTGTAGCTCTAACACCCAAAAAAGATGTCCTTTTCATTATAGGAGACTGGAATGCAAAAGTAGGAAGTCAAGGAATAACTGGAGTAACAGGCAAATTTGGTCTTGGAGTAGAGAATGAAACAGGGCAAAGGTTAATAGAATTTTACCAAGAGAACGCACTGGTCATAGAGAACACCCTCTTCCAACAACACAAGAGAAGACTCTACACTTGGACATCACCAGATGGTCAACACCGAAATCAGATTGATTATATTCTTTGCAGCCAAAGATGGAGAAGCTCTATAGTCAGCAAAA
>SJYA01013250.1:6024-17695 GCA_006410615.1 Neotragus moschatus
ACCACTAGCTTTCCTGTTTCTCGAGTTTACAGATAGCAGATCATAGGACTTCTTATCCTCCATAATTGTGTGAACAAATTCCTGTAATAGGTCTATTTTGTATATCTATCGGAGAAGGCGATGGCACCCTACTCCAGTACTATTGTTTGGAAAATCCCATGGATGGATGAGCCTGGTGGGCTGCAGTCCATGGGTTGGCTAAGAGTCGGACACGACTGAGCGACTTCACTTTCACTTTTCACTTTCCTACATTGGAGAAGGAAATGGCAACCCACTCCAGTGTTCTTGCCTGGAGAATCCCAGGGACAGGGGAGCCTGGTGGGCTGCTGTCTATGGGGTCGCACAGAGTCAAACACGACTGAAGCGACTTAGCAGCAGCAGCAGCAGCAGCATAGGGCCTCTGGTGGCTCAGATAGTAAAGAATCAGCCTGCAAGGTAGGAGACCCAGATTCGATCCCTGGGTGGGGATGATCCCCTGGAGATGGAAATGGTAACCCACTCCAGTATTCTTGCCTGGAGAATTCTGTGGACACAGGAACCTGTCATGCTGCAGTCCCTGGAGGTGCAAAGAGTTGGACACGACTGAGTGATTAACACTTTGTGTATCTATATCTATATCCTATTGGTCTACTTTTCTTGAGAATGCTGACTAGCCTAAGGATGTTGTGAAGATTAAATAAACATATATTACCTGAAAATCACTGACATATTAAAAGTAACCAAGAAACGTTAACCCTCATTCAATGAAGACTTTTACATAATCTGACACATAGATGGTTATCTTCATAATGACTGGCGTGCAGAAAGTGCTCAACAGGCCTTAGCCATTTGTGGCGGTGTGGTCTCATTACACCTACTAAATATAGGATGATATGCTAGGAGTTTTACAATGAAACAAAAGAAATCAGAGACTATTTGAATAAATGAGAAGAAAGAGGAGATCAAGCAATATAAAGATTTCTGTGGAGAGAGAAACATACTACTTTGGCATCAGCATGCTAGGCATTTCCTTTTGTAGCAGTATAAAATAATATGGTGTAAGTATTTACCTATTCTCTTACTTTAGACTATCTCATTAGACTGTCAGCTCATCCAGGGCTAAGATTGTGTCTATTATTCCACCAATGTTCTCTTAGCCTAGAGCTGTGCCTCTTGTATAGGAATCACCACATAAATGGCTATTTGTTGAATGGATAAAGAAATGAATGTTGTTGTTGTTTAGTTGCTAAGCCTTGTCTGACTCTTTTGTGAGTCCGTGCACCGTAACCCACCAGGCTCCTCTGTCCATGGGATTTCCCAGCCAAGAATACTGGAGTGGGTTGCCATTTCCCTCTCCAGGGGACCTTCCTGATCCATGGATTGAACCCAAGTCTCCTACATTGGCAGACAGATTCTTTACCACTGACCACCAGGGAAATGCCCAAAATGAATGGGCACACACTGTTAGTTTATTCGCGTCCATATGTCAAAGTAACTATATCATTTTAGCAAAAGCTATAGTCTTGTGACTTTTGGTTATAATGAATAGAACTCTCCCTTAAACTTTACTCACTACCCAGGTTTTGACCTCATGTTGGCATCCATGTACTATGACAGAGAGAAAGAGAGAGAGAACATATGATGTGTTGGTTGAAACACTAAAAGAAAAGCTAGATTTGGAGAAATGTTACCTTTTTCTGTGAAGCACATCATTCCAGGTGTGGGACATCTCTTGAGAACTCTACATGCCATTGTGCGGTAGGGCTCTAAGATGAAGTTGAGATCTGCTGCCCAGCCTAGGAAGTTGTTCTCCATGAACTCCCACTCCATCCACTGGCCCAGAGAAGGAAGAGAAGGCAAATGAAATGACGTCACCTAAAACTCCCATTCATGTGTTTTTTCTTTTGACTTCCTCTATTGATCTGGGCAAAAGTACAGAAGAACCTGGCATTAGAAGAAAAGTATTGAAACCCAAGAGGGAAAAGACCTATGAGATTATGACACACTGTTTCTTGCTGCTTCTTCCAGCTTCTTTCATGCCCAGTTGGCATTATATCCTTAACCCTTCTTATTTCCATTTCTGTTAATAGAAGATAATTCTGTTAATTATGTTCATTGTACTAAAGCAAAGGAATTACAAAGTTGGAATTCTTCAAAGCATTGAGGAATCATGATTCAAGGTACATCTCTCCAATGAGAGATGGTAGAAGAACAAGGTCTTGAGATGAATAAGCCAATTATGCAGTATTGTTGAATGCCTATTGTTTACCTAATATTATGCAGGGCAAAACAGAAGAGGAAGAAACTGAAGACTTGGTCCTATTCAAAAGCTATTAAATTTTCTTCCAATAGGACAGANGGAATCCTGATTCAAGGTACATCTCTCCAGTGAGAGATGGTAGAAGAACAAGGTCTTGAGATGAATAAGCCAATTATGCAGTATTGTTGAATGCCTATTGTTTACCTAATATTATGCAGGGCAAAACAGAAGAGGAAGAAACTGAAGACTTGGTCCTATTCAAAAGCTATTAAATTTTCTTCCAATAGGACAGAATTGACTACAAGTTGAAAGATGTAAAACCCTGAGTGTAGAAATTTACAAGTGTTTGTAAGTGTAGCAATTATAAGAATTTATAAGTGTGGTAATAAACAAGTGTTTTTTATTTATCTGTGATTCCCTGTAACTAGCACCAGACCTAGCAAACAGTGCATAAATGTTGGTAATTAACCAATGAATAGGTTAAAGTAGTACAAATGTAACCCTTGGAATTGGACAGACCGCGATCTCAAATCTGTCATTTTCTAGATCTGTGATTCTGCACAACCTATATGATTTCTGCAAGTGCTAGCTTTCCAAACTTTACACATCTTATCCTAAACATAAAAATTATAAATATTCAGTGGATTAGAGATAAAATATCTAGAACAGTGCCTGACAAGGACTGTCTCATGATTGTGGTGATGTCATGCCTTACCCCATACTCAGTAGAGGCAGCTCCTTTCTCTATACATAAAGATGCCAGGAAAAACCAGGATGCAGAGCACAGTTGTTATATTTATCCAGGAGTAGGCCTGTGGGCTGTCCTGGCTCCTTGACTATCTCCCCCACTCATGTTCTACTGATCTCAGATTCTACCCTTAGCAGATTCTTGGGTAATACTAACCTCTGGCTTAGTACTAAGTGTGCATCCTCAGTTGTGTCTGACTCTTTGTGACTCCATGGATGGTAGTCCGCCTGGCCCCTCTGTCCATGAGATTTTCCAGGCAAGAATACTAGAGAGGATTGCCATTCATCCTCTAGGGGATTTTTCCAACCCAGGGATCAAACCCGAGTTTCCTGTGTTCTCTTGCATTGGCAGGTGAATTCTTTTACCACTGAGCCCCCTGGGAAGGCTGGCAAAATACTAAAGGTGGCCTAATTTGCATCTAGACAAAGAACAGAAGGCCCAGTCTTATCAGGGCAAGGCTAATACGTANCCAACCCAGGGATCAAACCCGAGTTTCCTGTGTTCTCTTGCATTGGCAGGTGAATTCTTTTACCACTGAGCCCCCTGGGAAGGCTGGCAAAATACTAAAGGTGGCCTAATTTGCATCTAGACAAAGAACAGAAGGCCCAGTCTTATCAGGGCAAGGCTAATACGTAGTAGAGTGAGACTAAAGATTTCTAGCGTGTGAGATGAGTGCAATTGTGCGGTAGTATGAGCATTCTTTCGCATTGCCTTTCTTTGGGATTGGAATGAAAACTGACCTTTTCCAGTCCTGTGGCCACNCTTTCTTGTAGTTAGGATACAATATTACCAAGCTTCCCAAGTAGTGCTAGTGGTAAAGAACATGTCTGCCGATGCAGAAGACATGAGACACGGGTTCAGTCCCTGGGTCAGGAAGAGCCCCTGGAGAAGGAAATAGCAACCCACTCCAGTGTTCTTGCCTGGAGAATCCCATGAACAGAGGAGCCTGGTGGACTTCAGTCCATGGGGTCACAGAGTCGGACACGACTGAGTGATTAACACACAACACACACCTGCAGGGAGAAAAACACAACTCACTCCTCCTCTTTCTCTTGCCCTCTTTGGTCAGTCAGTGGAGATTTAGGTGGAAAAATAAAAGAGAATTACAAAGATTCTTCCTCTCTTTATGTTTTGGATTTCCCCCCTCCTTTTTGGTGCATTGCTTTCTGCCTGAATGTTAGTCCATTACTACACCATAGGGGAAATTTGAGTCATTCACATCAGGTTCTGATTCTGGATCCAATAAATTCTCGTTTTGAAAAAATGCTTCACTTGCTTCATCACCAATAAAAAGGGACTATGATACATGTCTCTTTCTAGGATATTGGGAAGAAATAACTAACTTATTCTTAATTATATAAAGAATATATAACTCAGAATATGGTTTTTGTTGTGTTTCATAAGTGATAGATCCTATTCTTTGATATAGTTTAATCCATAACCAAACATAGCACCTAACACTGAACAGAAACTCAATAAACATTTCTTGGAGACAAGAAGAAACCAAGGAAAAATGAATAAAGAAGTGTATCAATTTAGTCTTAAATAGAGATACAGCCTAAGGATAAGACTGTTGGGTAAGCATATAGAGCAATAAGAAAGTCTGGTTTATAAGTCTTCCTTCTTATAAAGACACCAGTTTTATCACATGAGGGTCCTATCCTCATGATCACATTCTAAAGCCCTGTCTCCAGATACAATCCCACTGGCAGGTTTCAACGTAAAGATTTGGGGGTAAGGGGCACGATTCAGCCCATAGGAACAGATCTATGCAAAACCTATCAGGCAAAATACCTCTGTCAACATCACTTCATCCTCCATAAAGCAAGATTCACAGAAGCTTCAGAAGTCTATGCTATGACATGGGAGAAAATAGATAAAAAGATAAAGGTCAGACTTGAGAAGGTTTAATCCAGTTAAATAACATTATGCTAAGATTTACCTACAAAGATTTAAAATTCAGACTTAGAAGAGGCAAGATTCCTACTGCTGTTGTTGTTGATTTTACTTCATCCAAGATCACAACCACAGTCCCCTTTCAGCCAACTGGACAGGATGACTTTCCTAGTATAGGGCACCAGGAAATTGTCTCAAAGAGTCACTGTGGGACCACCCCAAATCCCCTCCAGAGGACAAACATTCCCAGCCCACAAATCCTGGTGAGGCAGGGCCAAGCCATCCTTGTACTGAATCTCTCATTTTCAGAAAATCCATTGGTTTTGATGTAATCATCAAAGCCTCATAGAAAAGAATAATATTTTTTATAGTCTAGAGAAAAAGAAAAGGACATCTGGAATTAACTTTAAATGTGAAAGATAGTGACCTCATAGACGACATGCAGGAAAAAAAAATGGAACAAAGCCCACAGGCAGTTTTCAACATCAGAGACCCAAAGCCGTGGATTATTTTAACCATTAAAATACAAAGAAACATTGTCTGAGGATCAGGTCTTTTTCTCTATTTAGATTTCAGATTTGTATAGACTTATTTCCATTTAAAAGGGAAATAGACTTGAAAGTAATAAAGAATGGGCTTTAGAATCAAACAGGTCAAATCTCAATTTTTCACAAGCATGCTGGGTGATGTAGGTGAGAGAAATTCAAATTGCGGTTTTGAGTGTAGATTGCCAGATGAAATACAAGATTCTAGATAAATTTAAATCTCAGACAAAAGAAAATACTTTTTTTTATCAGTATATCCCCAATGTGTGGGGCATTCTCATACGAAAAATAATCTGTTGTTTTTCTGAAATTCAAATTTAAGGTGGGTGCTAAGGGAGGGATGGATTGAGAGTTTGAGTTAACATATGAAAACTATTATATGTAGAATGGATAAACAGCAAGGTCCTACTGTATGGCATAAGGAACTATATTCAATAGCCTGTGATAAACCATAATGGAAAAGAATATAAAAAGGAATGTATATGTATATAAAACTGACTCACTTTGCTGTAGAGCAGAAACTCACACAACGTTGTAAATCAACTAAGCTTCAATTAAGTATTTTCAAAAGGGAAAGCAATAAATAAATAAATAAACAGAAAAACATGTAAGTTGGCATTCTATATTTACATCTGTACACCTGACCCAAGGACCTCTTCTTTAACAGTAGTGATAAAAATATCCTCCTGCATACAAGTTGTGTGGGATAAATAATGGCAGAGACAAAGCACTTTGCAGTGTCTGGCACTTAGGATGTGTGCTAAACAATCACTGTCTTTACTTTTTATTTTAATAGCATCAAGAATGAGGATGATACGTTGTATATTTGAATATTCCCATTGCTCTGTACACTTTATTTGGATGTTGTTCTGTTAAAATATGAAGTGAAATCAGGGGCTTCACGTCTTATAAGTATTGTGTGTGCATGCACTTTCAGTCACTAAATTGTGTCCAACTCTGTGACCCCAAAGATGGTAGCCCACCAGGCTCCTCTGTCCACGAGACTCTCCAGGCAAGAATACTGGAATGGGCTGCCCTGACCTACTCCAGGGGCTCTTCCCAGCCTAGGGATAGACTCGGCATCTCCTGTATCTCCTCCATTAAGGTAGGATTCTTTACCACTGAGCCACCCAGTAAGCCCACTTTAATATTAATAAATTTTAAAAATATATGTCACATACACTTAATATATAAATGTTTATATTTTCCCTATTCTATCAACAAACCTAGATTGCCTCAAAGAATTCTCCATCTTGGGTCCTGTCATGAAAATCTGTATGTTTGAATGAATATATCACTTATGCAAAAAACTGAAGAGCTGGAAGACTAGACAATAGTGTCTCCTGTAATCAGAGGCTATGTTTGCATGTACTTTCCTTCAGGATGCCCTTAGCTGAGGATGTTATTTTAATGGAATAAAGTTTGAATGGCTCAAAAGCACTTAATTTAGGGCGTTTAGCCTCAAAATAGTGTCTCCTCAACCCAGGATCTTGGGATGACTGGAAGGAAGGGATTCAGCCTTGAGTTTGTTTCAGTTTGTGACTCTCAGGAATGTAAGACATCTGAGATCAGATGGTTGGCAACTATACTATGGGTTGCCTTCTGGAAGCCCAGGTAACCCAAGAAAGCATCGTGAGTTGAGTACTTCCTCTGTATGTGATACTTGATTTCTCAAGAAAGCAGAAGGAGAGGAGAAAAGAGAAAGAAGAGCTGGAGAGAGGGAAAATCTAATTGCATCATCCATCATATAAGAAAATATCTATTACAATATCCAGCCCACAGTGGAGCAGAGTTTTCATCACTATTTGCTAAGAAGAAGGAAGACAGACACATTAAGATCCAGTTCCTGAAATTCATGTAATTCTAACTCTTGATCTATGAGTCTTGTGGAAAGAAAGTGATTCATGCATGGGTACCTGGCCAGGTGGAGTTGGAAGCTGCATTGTCTGATCCCCAAACCTGGGCTCTTTCTACTACCTGGATCTTTTCTCAGTATGCTCCACTTGTCCTGAGACACCACCACAGAGGGAGCCCTTGGTGTGCGTGAACAGAGCTCTTGGGCTTATATCAGACAAGTCTTCTGGGGCGCAGCAGTAAACCAGGGAGTGTTTGAATAGGCTTCTTTTCACCCTTATCAAAAATTTTCTCTTCTCAAGTTTACAACAGATGAGGTATTGCACTGGCCTCTGTAAGCAATCTGTTGTTTGAATTTTTTTTCTAGAAAATTATTTTGGAGATCTACACCTAAGGAACTGATGGTCTTCCCTGGCGGTCAGATGGTAAAGAATCTGCTTGGGAGAACTGGGCTTGATCCCTGTGGTTGGCAAGATCCACTGAAGAAGGGAACGGCAACTCACTCCAGTATTCTTGCCTAAAGAGTCCCATGGACAGAGGAGCCTGGACAGACAAGCCTAAAAAGCCCCATGGATGGAGGGCTACAGTCCATGGGTTGCAAAGAGTCAGACACAACTGAGCAAATAGCTTTCACTTTCAAGAAACTGATAAATACCTGAAGTTTTGGTGATAATTGGGCTTCCCAAGTGGTGCAGTGGTAAACAGTCTGCCTGCTAATGCCTGCTAGTGGAGAAGATGTAAGAGACTCAGGTTTGATCCCTGAGTCAGGAAGATCCCCTGGAGGAGAAAATGGCAACCCATTCCAGTATTCTTGCCTGGAAAATCTCATGGACAGGAGAACCTGGTAGGCTGGAATCAGTTCTTTGCATCAGGTGGCCAAAGATTATTAGTCTGTGGTCAAAAGGGTAAAACCCAAAGACTTGCCAAAATTGCACAAACCTTTCCATCAGGACACAAACACAAAACCTAATATGTCTGACAACTGTTTTCAAACTATGACTTCTGACAACCATCTATACTTTCCCCCGCCTTGTGTTAGTGGTTCCCACATTTAGATTGTGTCTCAGGATCTTCTGCTGAGCTTCAAGCCCACAGACCCAAAGGCTTATTGAAAATCTCTGGTGAGATGCATGGGCCCATCAAGAGCAGCACTTTCAAACTGAGTTCATTATCTTCTCTCTTTCACATTCCCAGCATCCTGCCACCTGCTAACCAAAACACAAAACCATCTAGTGGGCAGTAACACAGTAGTCAGAGTCCTTATCCTGGAAGCAGTGACTACTCTGGGTGTAAAGTCCTGCCAAGCCACTCTACACTTTGTCCCTGGGAGCTGGACCTTCCTTGAACAACATGGCTCTGGACACAAGGAGACAAATGTCAAAGATAGATAAGCAGAGAGGCATTAAGGAGCCTAATGCTTTCTTAGTACTGAATACCATTCTCCACTGATGGTCATTTGGATTATACCCAAGGTTTATGGTTTACAGACAATGTCACATCAGTGCTGCTATGGGCAAGACTCACTGAAGGATGTCTCTATGAGCCTGATGTAGGGTATGTGCCCTTCAAACTTCCTGCATAGTTCTAAATTGCTCTCCAAAGCTGGACCACACTATGGGCCCTCAAGCAAGAAGAATAAGTGCCCATATGTTCAGCAGCATTTGGTAGTATCACATTTTTGTATTTCTCTCTGATTTGTGGGGAAAGTTTTCTAAACACTGGCTGAGTTTTCATGTCCCTGATTACTAGAAAAACTGAGGATCTTTTAGAAGTTGATCAGTTTATTATATATATTGCAAATATCTTTTCCCCAACTGGTACATACATACTGGTACATACTACATACTACTTTTCACTTCCTTCACAGGGTATTTTTCAAAAAATATAAGTTTTTGGTCTAGACTAAATTTCTCTTCTTTTTCTTTATGAGTTCTGCTTTTTATACTTGAGCTAAGGCCTCCTTTCCATTATAGAAGATCATGAAATATATTATATGCAGTCTATGAAAGCTTTTAGTGTGTAAAAAGTTTTTGACTCTTCATGAATCTTTCTTGTGTCTAAAACTTCATGTTCAAAATTTTTGTTTTTCCCAGTAAATGTACCTGATTGCAGCTTTAAAGTCTAACATCAAATTCAATTATAACCAATTTAATTTATAAAATCTCTTTTTCTTGATTCTGTTTCATTGATTCATGTGTCAGTCTCCACATGTATCAGTTAATCTTATTATGGCCTCAAAATTATCTTGATGTATATCAGATTAAGTCCACCTTCCTTGTTCAACTTTTTTTAAAACTTTAGCTCTCTTCTAGGCATTTTGCTATTCTAAGTATGTTTTAGAATGCCTGTGTACTAATTCTGGATCATAGGTGGATTTTTGTTGCTGTTGTTTAGCTGCTAAGTTGGGTCAGGCTCTTTTGCAACCCCATGGATCTGTAGACTGCCAGGCTCCTCTGTCCTTAAGATTTCCCAGGCAAGAATACTGGAGTGAGTTGACGTTTCCTCCTCCAGGATATCTTCCCAACTCAGGTATCGAACCCTGGTCTCTCGCACTGGCAGGAGGATTCTTTACCACTGAGTCACCAGGGAAGCCCTTTACAAATGAATCAGGCACCAGCAATATCTTTTTGACTTTGGCTCTTACTGTACTTGAATATGGACTATCATAATATTAAAAATATTCTTCAATATACTTAGTAACATATTGTCAATTTTCTCTGTAATGTTTTTGCAAATTCTGTGTTGCCTTATTTGTGGGTTAACTCACAGTTCTGTTTCCATTATAAGTGGTGCCTTCTTGCTCCCTCATTGTATTATGGTGACCTTATATCCCGTAACTCTGATGAACTTTCTCTCAATGATACTGGTTTCTAGATTAATACCCCTATCTGAGGCTTAGTTTAATTTCTTCTACTATAAGTCAGGATGCATGCATGCTCAGTCACTTTAGTCATGTCTGACTCTTTGTGACCCTATGGACTGTAGTCTTCCAGGCTCCTCCGTTCATGGGATTCTCCAGGCAAGAATATTGAAGTGGGTTGCCATGCCCTCCTCTAGGGGATCTTCCCAACCCAGGGATCAAAACTGCATCTCCTGCATTGAAGGCAGATTCTTTATCCACTAAGTCACTTGGGTAAGTCATGATAATAGTACCTATACCTTAAGATGTACTGAATATTAACTGCAATAACTTAAAGTCACTAAAGTTGGCATATAATTAGTGTCTCTGAGTGAAGTGAAAGTTGCTCAGTCATGTCCAACTCTTTGTGACCCCCATGGACTATACTGTCCATGGAATTCTCCAGGCCAGAATACTGGAGTGGGTAGCTGTTCCCTTCTCCAGCAGATCTTCCCAACTCAGGGATCAAACCCAGGTCTCCCACATTGCAGGTGGATTCTTTACCAGCTGAGCCACAAGGGAAGCCCAAGAAACTGGAGTGGGTAGTCTAACCATTCTCCAGCGAATCTTCCTGACCCAGGAATTGAACCAAGATCTCCTGCATTGCAGGTGAATTCTTTACCAACTGAGCTATCAGGGAAGACCCCTAATTAGTGTCTGGTGAGTACTAATTCATTCCTTTTAATTCCTCTTTCTAGCTGATGAAATAACAAATGCAANACTGGAGTGGGTAGTCTAACCATTCTCCAGCGAATCTTCCTGACCCAGGAATTGAACCAAGATCTCCTGCATTGCAGGTGAATTCTTTACCAACTGAGCTATCAGGGAAGACCCCTAATTAGTGTCTGGTGAGTACTAATTCATTCCTTTTAATTCCTCTTTCTAGCTGATGAAATAACAAATGCAAAATATTTTTATATCAACTCCTATTTTCATATTTTCTCCCTGCCTAAAATTCATTTTATGAAAGCAGGTAGTCTCTTTTATCTATTGACATGCCTAAGGCCTGGAATAGTTAACTGAGCAGGACACTATGAGACTTTCCCAGAATAGACACCTCCCTCCATGTCTTCTGCCCTGTCTTTGGTCTGTAGAAATACTTTAGTCAAAGAATAAATTTAATCAGATAAGTGATAAAAATGCAGATTGGAAAACAGTCAAGCAAGACAAAATAATACTTTAGCCATTAAAGAAAATCAAGACCTTTAATTCTTACTCAAAGACTATAGGTGATACTCTAAGCTATGTCTTTTGAGCTGTTTTACAAATATTGAAACCCACAACAGGTGGAATAACTTAACTGTGCTGCCCAGAAACATGTAGACCCCAGGTAGGTTGGAACTAGAAGGCTGATGATGCTGACTCCTGCCGGGGTCCAGCCCCGGTGGATCCAGGGTGATTCGAAGGTGGAGATGGATAAGCGTCCTAGAAAAAACTTATTTCATTACAGATATAGAGGGATTAGAAAATTAGCAGAGAAAAGAGGCTGA
>SJYA01013251.1:0-11169 GCA_006410615.1 Neotragus moschatus
CATGTCCAGTTCTAACTGATGCTTCTTGACCTGCATACAGATTTCTCAGGAGGCAGGTCAGGTGGTCTGTTATTCCATCTCTTTGAGAATTTCCCACAGTTTGTTGTGATCAGCAAAGTCAAAGGCTTTGGCATAGTCAATAAAGCAGTAGATGTTTTTCTAGAACTTTATTGCTTTTTCAGTGATCCAACAGATATTGGCTATTTGACCTCTGGTTTCTCTGCCTTTTCTAAATCCAGCTTGAACATCTGGAGTTCACAGTTCACATACTGTTGAAACCTGGCTTGGAGAATTTTGAGCATTACTTTACTAGCAATATGAGATGAGTGCAATTGTGCAGTAGTTTGAGCATTCTTTGGCATAGCCTTTCTTTGGGATTGGAATGAAAACTGACCTTTTCCAGTCCTGTGGCCACTGCTGAGTTTTCCAAATCTGTTGGCATATTGAGTGTAACCCTTTCACAGCATCATCTTTCAGGATTTGAAATAGCTCAACTAGAATTCCATCGCCGCCACTATCTTTGTTCGTAGTGATGCTTCCTAAGTAAGGCCCACTTGACTTCGCATTCCAAGATGTCTGGCTCTAGGTGAGTGATCATACCATCATGCTTATTTGGATCATGAAGATCTGTTTTGTATAGCTCTTCTGTGTGTTGTTGCCATCTCTTCTTAATATCTTCTGCTTCTGTTAGGTCCATACCATTCCTGTCCTTTATCATGCCCATCTTTGCATGAAATGTTCCCTTGGTGTCTCTAATTTTCTTGAAGAGATCTCTAGTCTTTCCCATTGTGTTTTCCCCCCTATTTCTTTGCATTGATCTTTGAGGAAGGCTTTCTTATCTCTCCTTGCTATTCTTTTGAACTCTGCATTCAACCATTTGATGCTGGTTTTTCAGGGTTTTGGGGGGGAGGTTGGGTTTGGAGTCTTGGTATCTATTTCGTAGATCTATATGTATAATAGTTTTAGATTCACTATCTCCAGATATCTTTGCATAAATAAGAATGGTCTTTTCTATCAAGTGACACATGTCATGGGTGGGTAAATTTTGATCTCAGTCTTATCCATAGAATTAAAGACTGAGTTGAAACATGCTTTTCTAAGTCACCAATTCCTGAGTACAATCAAGTGGCAAGATAAAAAAAAATAGAGCATTCTAATAGGCTTTAGTGGAAAAGGAGAATGGAATCAAGTTTTGGGTGTGCCCTCTTCTTGCCTATTGAGTTGTTAGAGCTTCTATGCCTGTCTCCAGTGCATACATTTCCAGTAAATGTCAGGACATCTGGTGGCAGGAATGAAGGTCCACAGGTTAGGAGACATCTTTGATAAGAGGAAATGTTCCAGAAACCTACCAGAGCTTTCTTTGCAGCACTGGCATTCAGCTGGTGAGAATTGGGAAGTGGCCCTGACTCACAGAATATGCCATGGTTGGAGCAGTCCTCTGGAGGAGGCTGGTGTTCTCCAAAGCATTGGACTGATTGACAGCCTGAAGCAAACCAGAGCAGTCTGCAGTTTCTTCAGTACCTACAGGTCTATAAGAAAACTAAGTGCTCAAGGCCACCGTCACTCTACACCTGTGAGGAACAAAAAGCATGTGAATGAACATTGTAAACTTTGATCAATAATGTTTATTCCAATAAAGTATGTGTGCTATGCTATGCTCAGTAGTCTCTGACTGTTTTGGGACTGCATGGATAGTAGCCCACCATGCTCCTCTGTCCATGGGATTTTCCAGTCAAGAATACTGGAGTGATTGCCATTTCATACTCCAGGGGATCTTCCCAACCCAGGGATTGAACCTGCATCTCCTGTGTCTCCTGTATTGGGAGGCAAATTCTTTACCACCAAGCCACTTGAGAAGCACAATAAAATATATACTTCTCATCTAGACACTCTCATAATTGGGAACCCTCAAAGAGTTAATTTAAAGTCGTCTTTTTAACAAATACAACGTTTACTTATCCCATGACTCTGTAGAGCAGCTAATATAATAGCAAACTGACTTTTCTGTTTAAAGGTTGTTCCTGGTGATCTTAGGAATAACTGTTTATCTTTTGAGTGCTTGTCTCAAATGGAAGGTCAAGTAATTATTTTTGGAAACCAAATAATGCAAAAGACCATGACTTTGAATTGAACCAATCTCCCAAGTCATTTAAACATTCCTAGCACTCTTGAGAATAAGGCAAAATAAACTGACAAGAGTCAAGCTAGTATTACAGACACAGAGTCAAGCTTTACAAAGCACCTCTCTTCCCCAACCCCCCCCCCTTTCCCCTCCTTCCTTCAAGGTGCCAATTGGATTTGAGCGCAGGCTGGGGCTGGAATGGGTTGTGAAGGTGGGGCACTGGACTTGAAGGAGTCCTGGTTCCCAAACCAGAGTGAAGATGGGGGCTGAGAGAATCTGATTTAGACAAGAGAGACCTCAACCTCAAGCAGCCTCATAAGTGTCGCTTTAGCACAAGGCTCATCCCCAAAGATTCCCAGCTTCTAGCTCAGTGAGTTGTCTCACTTCCTGTTCTCTCATGCCTATGACTTTGATACCAGCCTCATGTTCCTCCAGATAACAAGAGACAGCATCAGGACCTCAGACATTTCTGAAGGGAATAAGCTCTCACGTGAACTTCGGTTCTGGGGATTCCACCCTCTTGCGTGTGTTGTGACACAGAGGGAATGGAAAAGAGGAATGCTGTCTCTTCGCTGATCTTAGAAATCACCCTTTGTCCAACTAGTATTTTTGTGTTACTTGAACCAGGCACATTCAGGGCCCTAAAGATTCTCCTGGCACTGTGGTTAATTTACTTTAGAGTAGAATGGGAGTAGAAAGCATGAGGGCTTTGTTAAATTGACCTTCTAAGATTTAAGTGTTGAACAGAAACAAAGTTCCTGATTAAGGAACAGAATATTATGAGAACAAAGGAAGGCCCAGGAAGTGCTTTCTAAAAATAAAGTCCAACACACATTATAGCCATTATAGTTGTCCCTACTTAAAAGGACACCTGGATTTGTTTCTGAGATTAGTTGCTACTTCAGGTGGAAACAAGTTAACAAACAGCACTATTCTGGTTCCAAGTAAGAGTTAATACCTATTCTCCTTGAAGAAAGACATATTATCGTGTGTGTGTGTGTGTGTGTGTGTGTGTGTGTATTAGTTGCTCAGTTGTGTCTGACTCTTTGTGACCCCATGGACTGTAGCCCGCTAAGCTCCTCTGTCCAAGGAATTCTCCAGGTAAGAATACTGGAGTGGTAGGAAATGGCAACCCACTCCAGTGTTCTTGCCTAGAGAATCCCAGGGATGGCGGAGCCTGGTGGGCTGCCGTCTATGAGGTCTCACAGAGTCAGACACGACTGAAGCAACTTAGCAGCAGCAGCCATTCCCTTCTTCAGGGGATCTTCCCTACCCAGGGACTGAACCTGGATCTCCTGCATTGCAGGTGGATTTTTTACTCTCTGAGCCACCGGGGCAGCCCCATATCATCATAGTACACTTTGTTCTCTCATAGAGACAGGACAGTATTAAAGTGTACAGTTTCCGCCCCCCGCCCTGCTATCTGAAAGTTGTGCTGCTATGAAGCCTGCAAGCTGGAATGGTGTAAAGGGAAAAAGCAGTTACCTTAGGACACATCTTGTTAATGGAGGCACACAATAAATTGAGATACAGCACAGATGTTCCCAGACATGGTTCAAAACTACAGCAGCTTCATGCTGAGATGCTGAGCATAGTTCCCAGGAAAGCTTGGTGGTGCCAGTCTCGCTGTGTGGGGCACCCACTGCCTTTCTAACAAAACTCGAGCAAGACAAATGCTGAATGTTCTTTTCCTATTTTCGCCTTTTCCCCCAGTAACAAAAACCCTCTTCGAATTTCTTTCAGCATCCAAAGCAGGTACTAACGTAGTTCTTTTATAAAGGCAAAGTGGTATAAAGCAAACTTTGAAAAAGCAAGGGATACCTGTACCCAAGAGATATAGAAACCCATGAATTGAAGGTGGTTTCTGGAGCAGCTACTATTCTCATTCCAACAGCTAAGCATAGCAGAACATGCCTGAAACCCTCTTTCAAATAGCTTTTCTTCTTTTCCATATTAATACACTGACCTGACCATAGGCAGGTAAAAATGGTGTTAGGGGTCTGGTACAACATATCATTTTTTTTTAAAGCCAGTTTTTAAATTGAAAGATGGTTCATTTACAATATTGTGTTAGTTTCAAGTGTACAGAAAAGTGATTCAGTTGTACAGACATATATTTTTTTCAGACTTTTTTGCATTATAAGATATTGAATATATCTCCCTGTACTGTACAGTAGGCCCTTATTGTTTATCTGTTTTATAAATAGTGTATAAATATATTTATTTATAAATAATCCCAGACTTCAGATTTATTCCTCACTCTCCCTTTCCTTTGGCAACCCATACAATTGCTTTCTATGCCTGTAAGTCTGTTTTTGTTCTGTAAATAAGTTCACTTGTGTCATTTTAAAAATAATTTTTATATAATTTTATATAATTTATATAATATCAAGTGATATCATATGATATTTATCGTTCTCTGGTTTTCTTTGCTTAGTATTATTTTCTCTAGGTCCATCCATGTTGCTGCAAATGGCATCGTTTCATTCTTTTTTATGGCTCAGTAATATTCCACTGTATATATGTGCCACCTCTTTATCCCTTCGTCTGTCATTGGACACTTAGGTTGCTTCCATGACTTGGCTATTGTGAATAGTGCTGCTATAAACATTGGCGTGCATGTATCTTTTTGAATTATAGTTTTGTCCAGGTATTTGCCTAGTAGTGGGATTATAGGATCTTATGTTAACTCTATTTTTAGTTTTTTACAGCATATCTCTTGGATAAATTCCTATTTCAATGTACTCAGTTCTTACTGTCACCTAGATATTATCTGGGCGCTGATGGAAAAAAGAATTAATGAGGTGCTGATATAACTCAGGAAGCTCAAGGGGCGACAGACACATACACCGAGTCTCTAAAAGAGGCCCTAATGAAGTCTTTTGGGAAAATGGGAGTGGAACAGTGGACCCTGGTTGGGAGATCCGAGGAGATTCACAGAGAGCTGGCATTGCAGCAGGGTCTTGAATGAAAGCAGTTTTCACTGATATATGAGGAGGGGAAAGGGGTTTCGAGCAGAAGGAATCGTATGAGCCAAGCCCAGGGACGTGACATGAATAGTGAGTGGATTAAGGGACTGATGGAGCACATTGTGAAGTGTTTATTGCATAGTTAATGTGTGTTAGCTGTTTTTTAAATAAACCAGCACATTGATTTCTGGTTTACAGACAGCCACATTCTTTAGCCAGTTTGCAGCTACAGAATAAATAGAACAGACCTCTGCTCACCTGATTTGAAGATTGAAGGTGTTGATAATAACTTCCCTTTTCCCAGCATTGTTGCAAAATGTGATCGTTTTTAAATATGCCTTCCTCGGATGCAAAGTGTTGTCTTGACCTTCTCTGCCCAGTAAAGCATAGCTTCTGATTTATCCTTTAAAACCTTCCTTGTTTAACTTTGGGAAGTACAACAAACTACTTTTCTATTTAAAATTTTGGCCTCTTTTCCAAGAACCATACCATAATTTTTAAAGACAGAATGGAAAGATGCCCTCTTCAAACCCTGATTCTGTTTAATCCACATGGACGTTTTAGACATTGGATTTGTTTGTCTCACTGCTTTAGAGTGGGCATTTTTTACTCAAAGGGTCCAGATACAGTAGTGGAGTAGGAGGAAATGAGTGACAAGTGAGAGGACCCCCTACAGCTCACACCAATGACAGTATCTAGAGCCATAACACAGGCATGTGACTTTTCTGCTGGTTGTTTGCGTTTCTTTCTTATCTCTCCTGTGATGCTAAAAATAAAACCAAAGCATATAAGTTTCACTCCTCAGCTGGCAAACTCAGTGAGGTAGCTTCACCCAAAATTAATAATATATGCCCTAGAGGTGAGAGTATCAAAAGAAACGGTGATAATGTTTCCAGGAGTCTGAGCTTTGAGTAGTGTCTCTTCTGATAGACTTTGTAGTTAATACTTAATATTAACAGAGATATAGGACTCACCTGTACCTGTCGTTCAGAAACGATAGAAATAAACAACCAGGAATAACAGATTCATGCATCTTCTTTGGCAAGGAGAGAATGCATTGTTTAGCCTGTCAGCATTATAATAGATACATGGCGATGCCGTTGTTACCGCCTGCTTCATGTTCACAATGCATCTGATTTATTTACTCTGTATAATAGATGCCAAATTTCCTCCTTCTTTGAAAATTAAAATAACTGGTAATGACAGATATATTTTCTAAAACTTAATGAGCTGGCTTCATTTTCTTGTTCATGTCAGAGTGCGATGTTATACTGCGTATTTTCATTTACTGACAAACTTCTGCTCATAACTAGATCATTTGTGGGCATGCTTGATTGGAGGCAAACCTTTTGTTTTTTTTTAATATGTTATGGATTTGTACGGTTGAGGGCACTTCAACCAGAAACAAGACAGGAATCTGGAAATCAAAACTAGAAGATGAGGTTTAAAGGTTGGTCTCGGAAACAAGGCAGAAGAGAGACAAATATCACTCGACATCGCCTATCTATGGAATCTAAAAGCTTGATAAGAATGAACTTATTTACAAAACGGAAACACAGACTCACGGACAGAAAACAAAGCTACAGTCACTAAAGGGGAAAGTTGGGGAGGGATAAATTAGGATTGGGGATTAAAAAATACACACTACTATATATAAAATAGATCAGCAACAGGACCTAGTGTATGGCACAGAGAACTATATTCAGTGTCTCATAGCAACTATAAGGGAAAAGTATCTAAAAAGGTATATATATGGGGGGAGACTTCCCTGGTGGCTCAGAGGGTAAAGCGTCTGCCCGCAATACGAGAGACCTGGGTTCGATCCCCAGGTTGGGAAGATCCTCTGGAGAAGGAAATGGCAACCCACTCTAGTACTCTTGCCTGGAAAATGCTATGGACAGAGGAGCCTGGTAGGCTACAGTCAATGGGATTGCAAAGAGTCGTACATGATTGAGCAACTTCACTTCTCATATATATGTGTACGTGGAGACATTACTTTGCCAACTAACATCCGTCTAGTCAAGGCTATGGTTTTTCCAGTGGTTACGTATGGATGTGAGAGTTGGACTGTGAAGAAAGCTGAGCACCGAAGAATCGATGCTTTTAAACTGTGGTGTGGGAGAAGACTCTTGAGAGTTCCTTGGACTGCAAGGAGATCCAACCAGTCCATTCTGAAGGAGATCAGCCCTGGGATTTCTTTGGAAGGAATGATGCTAAAGCTGAAGCTCCAGTACTTTGGCCACCTCATGCAAAGAGTTGACTCATTAGAAAAGACTCTGATGTTGGGAGGGATTGGGGGCAGGAGGAGAAGGGGACAACAGAGGATGAGATGGCTGGATGGCATCACGGACTCGATGGACGTGAGTCTGAGTGAACTCCAGGAGTTGGTGATGGACAGGGAGGCCTGGCGTGCTGCAATTCATGGGGTCACAAAGAGTTGGACACAACTGAGCGACTGAACTGAACTGAACTGAATATGTACATATATATATTAATATATCTGAATAACTTTCCCGTATACCTAAAACTAACAAAACATTATAAATCAACTACATTTCAATTTTAAAAAATTAAAAGAGAAAAAAGGAACAAGACAGAAGGTTCCTTATTAGAAGTGGAGTGCAGGCACGGGGATCTGAGTCTCCCAACTGCTGACCAGGGTTCCTTTCCTTCTCCTGAGTCTGAGTTACGTAGAGCCTGAAATGAAAGGCAGGAAACACCAGCTGTCGGCAAAAAATAGAGACTCTCATTATAGAGAAACGCCTTACAGTCCATGTGGTGCCTTCACACTCGCAGGATGTACGCTCACATCAGAGCGTCCCTGCTGCCCAGGAGCTGGGGGTCTAGTGAAACGAGATGAAAGAACGTGGAGCCATTGCATTTGCTTCCCTCCTGTTACTCTCTTACTTAATTGTACTTTTTAAATGAATTTTTCACTGATTAGTAATGTACTGCTCGCTTGAATTACTTCAAAACCTCTTGGAAAAAATATTAAAATGAATAAAAACATAAATAAAATGGGTCATAAATCCTATCACAACTGTTTGTTTTATGCTAAATACATAGAAGTATGGTCTTCTTCTGAACAAAAATGGACCTGAATTTCTTACAAAGCTATACATAGTCTTACCATATGTCCAACACCCATGCTTCTAGGATATTTGAAAAACTATAATCCCACAAAAATCTTTATGTGAGTGTTGATAGTAGCTTTGTTCAGAATCATCAAAAAACTGGAAGCATGTAAGATGCCCTTAAGTAGTGAGTGAACAACCCATAGTACATTTACACAATAAGGTATTATTTAATGAGGAAAAGAAATGAGCTACTAAGCCATGAAAAACATACATGAGTCTTAAGTGTACATTCCTCAGTGAAAGAATATAGTCAAAAGGGTACAATACATATGATATCATTCTATCTATATGACATCTGAAAAAGGCTAAAGCATTAAATCAGTGGTTTCCATGGGTTTGAGGAAAAAGGAGGGCTGGGTAGGTGAAACACAAGGGAATTTTAAGGGGAGTGAAACTATGCTGTATGATCATGTAATGGTAATAGATACATGACACTATGCATTTATTAAAACTCATAGAGCTTTACAACCAGAAAAGTGAACTTTAATGTTTGCAAATTAAAAAACAAAATTTTTAAGTGGTCAGGGGATCCCAAGATGGAATATAGATTGACAAAAGAATCTAACAGTACCATATGTATATGAAATAACCTCACTGAAGGGGGGAAGGGATAGACTGACCTAAGTAACTTTGGAATGGATGGATGGAGACTGTAGGACTAAAAGTAAAAGAAACTTTATGTAAGCATAGTACTCTTTTTTTTTTTTTTTTTTTGCAGTGGAGCAAAGAATTAACAATTCTGCACACACTGTTATTAGTGAATCCATGGACGCTGAGTGGTGGAGACAGGTTTCTCACTACTGGAGTGAGAGGTTGCTAGAAGGGAGGTAGCTAGAAGCATCCAGTGACCCTGGATTAGAGCTGGAGATATCAGTGTGAATTAACATTTAGCCAAATATAGATTTAGATTGATGAGTGTAGAAATATTGATAGATAAGTGTATGCATGCATGCTACTTTGCTTCAGTTGTATCCAACTCTTTGCAACCCCACAGACCGTAGTCTGCCAAGCTTCTCTGTCCATGGGATTCTCCAGGCAAGAACATTGGAGTGGGTTGCCATGCCCTCCTCCAAGCTATATGTTCAGTTCAGTTCAATTCAGTTGCTCAGTCATGTCCGACTCTGTGACCCCATGAATCGCAGCACGCCAGGCCTCCCTGTCCATCACCAACTCCCGGAGTTCACTCAGACTTACATCCATCGAGTCAGTGCTGCCATCCAGCCATCTCATCCTCTGTCATCCCCTTCTCCTCCTGCCCCCAGTCCCTCCCAACATCAGAGTCTTTTCCAATGAGTCAACTCTTCGCATGAGGTGGCCAAAGTACTGGAGCTTCAGCTTTAGCATCAGTCCTTCCAAAGAACACCCAGGGCTGATCTTCAGAATGGACTGGTTGGATCTCCTTGCAGTCCAAGGGACTCTCAAGAGTCTTCTCCCACACCACAGTTCAAAACCATCAATTCTTCAGCGCTCAGCTTTCTTCACAGTCCAACTCTCACATCCATACATGACCACAGGGAAAACCATAGGCTTGACTAGACGGACCTTTGTTGGCAAGGTATGTGTATAACTCAACTTTAAAACATACACACACAATGTATGAGCATGCATGTATTGGTATACATATATGTATATACATGTATTATTGATATATATGTATGTGGAGGTACAGATATGCATGTGTACACACACACACACATGCAGTTTTCTTGCTCTCTCAGATGAGGAGACAGACAATGACACTCCAGATGCAACAAACATAGCCAGTATCCTGATCTTATTTCTAGCACCATTCTTCAGAAAAAGGGACCAACGCTTTTTGAACACATGGTTGATTATAGGGCTGGGTGATATGTAAGATGATCCTGGAGCATTTTGTAGTTACCCAAGGTGGGAAGTGCTAACAATATATACACACGATGGTGGGTGTGTCAAAGGGACACAGGAGCCAACTGAAAGAGTTCCCAGTGGCCAAAGCTGAAACAATTTAAGCAACAAAATTAATCACGTAGTTTTAGCTTGTGCCATTAATCTGGAGTAGCCCGCAACGCGTTTACTGTATACAAATTATAAAAATAAAGATCCATGAGTTCATACTAACATATATAAGTAATTGAATAAATAAATGGAGAATAGTTGATAAATCTCATATACAGAATAATTCCAAATCATTTACGTATTACTCTGCCCTTCAGAAGGCAGAGCATAACTTCCTACTTCTTAAGTGTGGGCTGCGCATAGTGACTTTAGAGAGAATACATTGTGGATATGGAGGAGGAAAGGTAACATTACTCTGGAGAAAACTGACAACCACTACCCCGGCCAGGTGATCAAAATTAACATCCACAGTTTTAAGTTATGTTCATACCAGGTACCCTTGATATGATGTGATGAAAATGACCTCTGTGCTCTTCTTCCTCAAAACCCACAACCTCAGTTTTATCATGAGAAAAAAAATCAAACAAATCTCAGTGGAGGGGCAGTCTACAAATTACCAGGACTCCCCAAAACTCTCAGGGTCATCAAAACCAAAGAGAAACTGTCACAGCCAAGAGGAGCCTAAGGAGATGTGACAACTAACTGTAGTGTCCTGGCTGCACTCCTGGACCAGGAAAAGGACACTAATGAAAACGGAAATCTGAATATCATGTCAATGTTGGTTCATTAATTGTGACAAAGTGTCCTAATGTAAGATGTTAGCAATAGAGGAAACCGAACGTAGGTTATATGGGAACGCTTTACTGTTCTCAGCACTTGTCTGTAAGTGTTAAACCATTCCCATCATAAAACTTAAGTATCAAAACTGGACCTGTCCTAGACACACTGTGAATATACCATTTGAATATGCCATAATTTAACTAATACTTTCATCTCGGTTCAGTTCAGTCGCTCAGTTGTGTCTGACTCTTTGCGACCCCATGAATCGCAGCACGCCAGGCCTCCC